>WXZC020000155.1:0-15088 GCA_011317855.2 Paelopatides confundens
CACCTGCATACAAAATGGTACCATATAGTATACAAACTAGTACCATACCAGGCCTATATTTGCTATGTTGCATTGAAAGCTTCAGTAATAAATTCACTGTATTGTAATTACAATTTGATATACATTCACATGGAGCAATGATATATCACCTGATATTTGGGGTAGTTAAAGAGAGGACAAATTATGAATTTTGGAGTCACCACAATGCAAATGTGTGCCATATAATGAGATAAATGGAACGATTATACTATATCTGGCCTGTTGCATTGAATATGTAATTGTACATTAATGTATAAACATTTTACCAAAATTACGTTCAATTTGGAAAACTACTACAAGAATAAAATATTCACCAAGCATGTCATATTGTTTATTTTGGAGGAGGAAGAAAATATGGCGATTAGTTTTTTCCTTAAATGAAAACTGCAGCTTTGTATTGTGAATCAATTGAGCATGTATTGTTAGTGTGTACACAATTATACCATATCACATTCAAAATTATGACAAACATTAAAAATAAAGTATTTCTACAATTACCAGTTGGTCAGGCGGAAGAAGTCCATCCAATCATTCCCTACATGTGAACGCTCATGCCTAGATGATGAGTATAACGGAAGGAAACCAACACCCTCAACAAATAGGGATGCTTAAGTCATATATCTGCAAAATGGTTCCTTGTTGATATGCAAAATTGCATCAGATTAAAAAAGGCCCAAGTAAAAATCCACCTCCTCAAAGATAGACAAATTGAAAAATGTATGAGTTTTCCCAACTTTCTCCCCTCCCACATAATACCGCCCACGGTAGGGACCTGGGTGTTATAAGTTTCGCCCCTCAATATACATATCAAACAGGGGTCAGGACACCCTGAACTACCCTAGATCCGTGCATTTGGTTTCCCTTGCGGGGTCTTGTGGTAGAGACCTTTGTGAGGGGTCCAATGGGTCCCCCTTGGAGTCAACGGTTTTCTTGTTGTGTTTAACCCCGTTTTGGGCCCTCATTTCTTAATAGTTTCTCTCCAGAAGAACATGATATGGTGAAAATATATTGATAATTTTGGGGGTCCACCCATGGCATCACCCCATCCATGTATCGGCAACAGTATGGGATGCTTCGGTCAAAGAATATATACCGGTAAAACGATATAGTTCACGCAAGAGTAACCGATGGATGGATAATAAGCTGAAAAATGTTCCAAAGCTCAGACATCACAATCGGATTTGCACTGTAACACGTATATTACATAACCCTTGATATTACGGGATCCTGTCTATTAAGAACCCTGAAATTAAGAAGATATGTTGGCCTTTGTCAGAGGTAAAAAAGAGACCACCTCCCAACATATTTCACTGTAAATAATGTTATTGACTTCAAGCCTCCTCTTTTAACCCTTATTTTGGCAGTGTTTATAGTCATCCTTGTGTGCAACCCCTAGTACCCCCACATTGTGATTTACTTATTCCATATTTATACAATATTATATTAGTTTTACTATTGCGGACATTTCATATATTGGAAATGATTTTCCCTAAATAAATGACATGGACTTTAGTACTACCAATCTACTTCACGATGCCTCTGGTGTGATCTCCCCGGTGCTGCATTAAATATGCAGTTGTTCACTAAATTACGCTTTTCTTCGATCTCAGTGGACTTATTATCATGTTATTTCTATACAGAAACCTGGTGGTATTTACAAACAAACACTAACTACAGACCAATTTGTATTACTTCGGTTGTTTGTGAAATACGGTACTGGAGAAGATTATATCCATATATGTTATATTACATGTGGAATACAATGACTTAATAATTTTCAACTTGGAATAATTTTTAATACGCTCTTGTATACCCACCTGTGCAATACAACTTAACTTTCCACCGATATGTTTTACTCACCCCATGCAACTTTATAGATGTTACTTTTATTGATTTTAACAAGGCCTTTGATAATGTCGCTTACAAAAATATCATATAGAAACATATATATACAAATTCTATAGAATCTTTCTATGTTTTCTATATATTTTCTATCAAATTTCTATACAGGCTTATTGTTGAAATATAACACATTTCCTCGACAATTTCCTCAAAGATTAGACAATATTTATAGATGTCTACATTCCCTGATAGATGCCTACCCGCCCTGATTATCCACCACACATTTCCCTCTCGAAAATAGCCCCCCACCTACTTACAAAAAAACCTACACCTCTGATATGATGTACACACAAAATATGTTAAAACAAAGCTTTCATGTGTTATTTTTTCTGAGCATCGATTCTGGGATGAGGGCGTAGTGGGTCATGGTTCAATACTGGTGGAAGCTTCTGGATCAGAGGCATGAACGTTTGCGGACCGCTGTAGTACATATCAGCAAATTAAATACTGCATCTACACTAAACACTACAATACTAAATAAACAGGGAAACAGGTTTTATTATTATAGGTTGGGACCTCTTCTTTCTGTTAAACGTAAGTATTGGTGTTGGAAGTAGACTGTTAAAGGGACATTATGAGTTTGATTATAGTTATTTACTTACAGATACGAATGATACAAATTCAAACCCTTGCTTTCAGCTTTGACGGATTGTTTTCAATCACATTTTTACAATGAGGTTCTTTTCTCTCAAAATTTTGACCCCTTCGCAAAGAAAACGGGGAATGAAAAAGTAACCCAGTGGTCCACAGAGTTTATTTACTAATATTGCAGCTGGATTCAAATATTTCAAAATGTTGCTCAATCGCATGAACCATTTTCTGTTTTGAACACTCATTGGTTAATATATGAACTTACTTGTCCAATAACAATTTTGAATCGAATGTTAATGTTTCTAAACAAATCTGTTCACATAGTTTGTTATTGTTGATATTTTCGTTGGCCTAATTCTTTGCGTGGAGTTTACAAATTGTGCCGAGAAATACTTCATTCTAGAAATGTGATTGAAAAATACATGGTAGTGATGAAAGAGACCATTTTAAAATTTGTAATCTGGTTGTAATCAAACGCCTAATGCCCCTTTAAGTCATACGTAAACATCAAGTAATGCAGATTGTACAGAGTTGACGAGTGGTAAGGTAATTAATTGTTCGCACCTTAAAATCCATGAGAGTTGAAAGTGCATTACACCCAGCGACGGATTCAGGATTTTATGATAGGAGGAAAATAACAAAACTGGAATTATGTGGTTGTTAACAATGACCCCGGCGTGGTACAGCGAGCAGTATCATTGGTTGGGGTTAGGGAGGCAAATACAACTTATTGGGTAAAAGGTTAAGCGCTATATTAACGGTAGTAGTTTTCCATTCATTTTTGACAAAATACGACCCAAAATCATTTGATATCAGCATTTCAATAATTGTGCGCGCATTTGTATCTGTCCAAATAAATCCGTATTATTGTTTTACTGGTCAATCCATTGGGCAAGGGGGTTGGGTGGGCGGAGATTGCCACATGAAACGAAAAGAATTACCACACACAAATAATAATTTAGGGTTCTCAGTCTAATTCATCCCAATGTATTCTTCTAGAGCTCCTAATGATATTTCAGGTATACTGCCAGACAACCATTACTATGTCACAGGAGAGTCAATCGTAAATCAGGATATCTGTTATACCATATTGAGAGTAAGGTATGGTTGTTGAGTAAAGTTTAAAGTGTTTCGTGTAAGCTTCAATATATCTAAATTATCGCAGCTCAGAGACTGATATATCTGAGTGGTCAGTGGAATCAGCATATCTCCGAATCATATATAGTGCCGGGAAATATTGTATATATTTTTATTATTCCAATTATCTGTACATTGCTGTGATTTTCTGAAATCTTTTTAACCGTGATTAATCGAAGGAAGGTAATACATCATTTTTCGAATAAACGTGAAACTTTCGTTTGTATTATGTTTGTTGTGTGACGTCTCCAAACTCCAGCTTTCCGTATACATTATCGCAAACGCGTGATTCCGAGCAACAACTTTCAGTTCTACGGAGCTGAAAAGGGAAGGATCTTCCCCATTCTCAATATTATATACCTGCTGCATTTATATCGCTGATTTTGTGAAAATTACGTATATTCAAAGTACCGAGAATTATGGACTACATGTTACAAAAAACAGGTGTAATTTGGGAGGACGGACATTTATCGTATTCTTTTCTCACACGCGAAGGGGGGAGGGTGAAACGAGTTTCCCCTCCTCCTATGGCCCCGTGCATTTAAAGATACACTAAAAATGTCTGTGCGAAGGTTGCATTGACCGGATCTGCGCATTTGGGTATTTGAGTGCTTCAAAATATGCCATTTTAATAAATAATTGTTCCCCGGTGAGCCACCGGACACAAATATGGCGGACCGCCAGTGGTTGCCTCCAGTGGTCCGCCGCTGTGGCCGCTGGGTGAACCGTCAAGTGTTTGCTAACTGGGTATGTGCTAAACCATATGACAAATCATTGACGCATCATTTGAGGATCATTTCAATCATATCTTAGAAGTAATTTCGATATTATAAAATGTAGAACTCAAGTTACTTAAAAGAGGACCGGGTAATTCCCGAAGCTTCAAATACCTAGAAATTCCACGGAGGGTATGGCATTTCTATGAATTTGTAGTTAGTTGTTATATGTAGTAGAAATTTGTGGAATGGAATGGGGTGTTGAATGTAAGTGCACATTCAAATTACTAAATAATACACTTAGATCACATCCGGTAATAACATTCCGATTTTGTCAAAAAACATTTCTAATGTATTGTGACGTTTTGAATATATCCATTGGCTCAGTTCTCGCTCAGGATTGTTAAGAGGAAAAAGAGCGCATAATTGCGTATACTACATATACACTTTCCATAAGTGAAAGAAAATGATCAACATTTAAAGATAATTATATAGAATAAAGATGTATATTCTCAATTAGAACAACTTTTCCCTTATAGCGTATTGTGACTCGCCCATAATATTTACACACTACCATAAGATAACTGGGTAATCCAACTATTCAGGGAATTGTCATTTGCAGTCACTCTTCTGGTTGACATCGATTTCTAAAATAATATGTATTAAGTAATTAAATAAAAAACTATCGTCTACTGTATTACAATCATATTCCATTATTTGTACTAAACATAATACAATAATAGCGAAAGAGGCTTCATTTTTAATAATTCGTTAAATACAAATACATCCAAACAAACTTTTTTCATTTTCGCGATACGGGACAAGCAATTCTTAGAAGATGACGATCTAGCAGAACATGCACACTTGCAGCCCCATTTTCTTTCTTTTTTTTCTCGAATACAATATACATTCGGTACAATTATATACGGATATAATACATGTTTAATGAAGAATATACCCATCGAGGGTAACAATGCATGCGATGAATTATACGATATTAGGTAAAGAGTACTTGACCATTAATAAATGCAGTTATAACTCTGAAATGGATTACGAAAAGGTGTATTATGTCCTGATATATATGATTTGAATTACACAATGTAATAGTTTAATTTATAGTTTCAGTTATTTTACGAAGCTAAGCTGCCACATACACATGTTGGAAACCGAACTGGCTTGTCACTTTACACTTCACGTCGGCTTGCATTTTACATCCAGACACCCAACTGGACCCATTCTGATACTTTAACGATGAACACCCAGCAGTGGGTCCCTTTTTAAAGTTTTAACAATGACTCGGCCAGGAATCGAACTCCCAACCTGCCTGCTGCAAGGCGGATGCTTTAACCACTATGCCACACAGTCGCAGTTTGTTGCATTAACAGACATTACGTAACATTTGCAGTACACATTTGTCAGTTAACTGCACAATACTGCCAAATTTATATCAGAGAAAATACCATGATAGTTTTGATCGTTCCCTCTTAGGTTGACAGTTAAAACTTTATAAGTGATACTTTCGAGCTACTCTGAGTAACAAAATATGACCATGTGGCCTGGGAGAATTTATACCAGATCATGTAATGGTTATGTTAGGGATTAATTGTTGTCTATATGTAGCGTTATTTGTTTACGATGACGTCATCATGTATTTACCCCAGTTTATCTGACGACACATGTTATTTCCCATGAATTGGCTGTCCTCTTGATATATTCAGGAAAGGAAGGCACCATTATGACATTAACTTAATATAGTAATAAAGGTAAACAATGTTGTTCAAGATAATAATTAGAAAAAAGGGTTATTCCCAACTTATTTCTCTCCTGTATACTCATTCGATTCAAAGATTTGCTGCTTCAAACATGTATACTGAATCTACGATTTTTATAACAACAATTTCTAGTTGCACATATTTTAGTGTAATTGTCAATGATGTGTAATACCACGAGGAAAACAGGACAAATAGAAACAAGTCTACACTTTGCCGAGCGTTAGACCTCGCACAACATTTATATATATATACGAAGTACGTAAGTATAACTCGATTATTGTGTATATAAGTGAGTATTGTTTTTGTACTGAATTTACTAGCTGGCTATTGGACAATTGATTGTACCGTTATCCACGAGAAGAAATTTAACATATCGTTCGTATGGATCAATGCACTATATACAGTTACTCAACTGAAACAAAACACACAGAGGAAATCACTTGGGTATTATAATCACCAGGGTTGTATAATCATTGGCGTGTATATTGATTGATACTTTCATCGATTTGTTAGAATGAAAAACATGTTGGGCGTAAAAAAAAGGTTTTTAAACTGATGTTTCTTCTTATTGTTTGTCACCTTGTTTTGTATTGAATAAGTTGGTTGTCACTGGAATATACACATTATTTATCCTGCAGTATATAAGCACCGCTGTGTTGAGTTTTTCTTCATGTTACTTATACATTTACTAAGAAAATAAACTGGAATATATTTGTACATCCTTATGAAATTAAAACTGAGAATCATTCCCATTAATAATGGTCATTCGCGTTGAAACTTCAACAAGAATGTTACTGCCACCGTCAAAGCTTAAGTTTTCACAAAATTGTCAAATTCGACCTTTTTTAATGTTTGAGAATAATTTGAAATGCGGATAACAATTAGAAACTACCCTTGAAACTCGTAGCACAATTGGCAGACAGTTTGCCTCCGCAGAAAATGTACTCAATATACCGTACCAGTGAAATTGGTCTGTCAACTAAATATTCATCAAGTTACATGAAGGTATACTAAATGTGTACTGAGACGCATGTTATGCCTGCGTCAAAAACCAATAACTCTGAATGGTGACTATATTTTATTTATTATATACATCCATATCTGAAAAGTTAAAACAGACAATTGTAGCAAGTCTACACAATTAACCCATGCTATGTAGTGCGGCTCTACGTTTGCTGCTATTGTTCGCCATCAGAACGGGTAATCAAAGCATCACGCATGGATAGGCAATGGCTGTAAATGTATGTATGCATTGTTATTTAGTTTTCACCTTGGATTGGGTAGCGTATCAACTTTTCCTGCCGAGGTATGAAGCTTAAAAGAATACTAATGAATGTAATAAAGCAATTAATTGGATGCAATGTTTAGAGAAAACAAATTATGTTTTTTTTATAAATGAACAGTTTTGTCATCACATCTGTTTGCTTTAATATCAGAAGTAAGTTTCCAATATTAATTTAATCAGTACGCTTTGATTATGTTCGTCGTTTATTAGTCCAAATATATTTACCTCACTCGGGACTAAACTATCATCAGAGGGAACAGAATACGTAACTATGGGGCCGTCCAGCAAGGGATCACTACATATGATGTTCTATTTTAAACAATCACATATTATTTATTTCCGTTATATACCTGCATCAAAGAAAGTAAACGACTTGATCAGCCAACCATGGTTTGGTAAGTTTAATCGGTATATCATATGTTATAATTGGGCGCCTTGGAACAAATACCGACGTCTATGTTTGCAAATTCACGACCGAGAGCCAAATCAATTAATGTAAACAGTACAGCACGAAATCGTTCTGGTCTTTTGAAAACACAACAAAAGGAATTAAGTATTGCAATATAAGGACACACAACGTAGCCGTTCAACCGTGTCGTCGCTCTGCTAACGCCGATCCTTATAATTACTGTCGTCATGGGACAAATGTCACCATACCAAGGACAGGGTGAGGTGTAGCTGTATCATTTTAGTGGTGTAGTATCCGTGCTGGAAACGCCACCGAAAAATGTATGCCATTGAAGGACTTCGATTTACGAACATTGTCGTAGTATGGGTCATGCTTATGGCGTATCCCAAGAAGTCATACGGCCAATTTTCGTCAGGCGCTACTTTTGATTCCTGTATTACTCTTACTGAGGATGGCGCTGTTTCCCAGAACATTACCACAAATCCGTATACATTGACGCTTTCTCAAACATTTTACAGACCCGGGGACGTCATTGAATGTAAGTAGTAATCATATACTGATATGTAATATGTCAAATTACAGGCTAGACTGAAAAGTTTAAACTTATACTTTTTCTTCAATGTTTCGAACATATTTGTTTGATATTTGGTTTTCCTACTTTCGTGTGTCTCGGTGAGGGTATGTACGTCTGTGTGAATTGTACAGCATGCCTCGTAGTATTAATATAATTATAATTTAAAATTAACGACTTTCAAAATGTGACACATATCTCAATTCTATAGGTATCGTAAACCTTCTCGGAAATTAAGGAGTTTTGGTAATATAACAAGTTTGTATTGACGTTGGTGGATTTCAAGTTTTGCCCATAAAGTTAGTCCACAATACGGTCACGGAGGAGGACGCCTAGTTCAAATTACTGCTTACGTTACAAACCAATGGCATGAACTCATTAGCTAAATTATTTCGTTCGGCATTTCATTTACTTATCTGCATACGTTACTAGTATAACTACTACACCATAATACTTACATTTACAAATTATGACATGACACAAACACAGATAATATTTCACTATATTTCACACCACAAGAAGCATTATATTATATATAATGACAAAATATACTAGAGTTTAGTGTAGAAAACTTCATTTTCTCTTCATATACGGACAAACTCCCGCTACCATTGTGGCTAGAAAATGAAGGATGTACTATTTTCGGTCAAATATGGCGTCATACAACCATCAAATAATATGTACTTCCATTAAGTTGAATCATATCGTTATTCTTATACTTTTTTATATTATTTAGGAGTAATTAATTAAAACAAAATAAAACGGATTCTAATTGGTAAATCACTTTTTTATTTTCAGTTATTATTTTACTGCAGTATTTGTTTTTACTATTCAATACTTTAGTTTGATAAATTTGGCTGTTATGCTTAGCCTATTTAAGGGAGGATCATGTTACCGTATCAGTTAATTGTTTTTCAATAGTATACTTATCCATCCATATGTCATTACCCATCACGAACTTCATTCATTAAGTACATCGTTTCGAACAAAGCTATGACGTATTTCATGTTGTCAAAAAGGTGAAATAATATTTTATCTTGATCAGTTAATAAATATAACATATTTACCCAATACATGTATGTAAAGTAGCATCAGCATTGGACACATACTATTATGAATGTATTGTCGTCCAAAGGTAATGCATGATGTTTGTTCTGAAATGTTACGGTACTTTCTTTATGTATGTGCAACAGTGGTATCATCACGGCGGTGAATGGTCTGAAAATGGCTTTGCTGTTCTGCATTGTGTAAATCGTAGTTATCTAAAAATATAGGAAATTGTGAGTGAAGAGATTATGTTAATGTATCTATGAATTAACTACAGTGGCATACACAGGAAGGTTTTTGGGTGATTCTCTTCTCCGCCAATCAAAATAAACTATACAAAATATATAACATTATATTTCACATCGGTGACCTCTTATTTACATTTTCCAAAAAATGTATACAGAATGATAGATAAGTAAAATACGTTGTCATTTTTAATCTATAAAAGCTAGTGTAAGGAGTGCAAGTTTCCACGAATTCACCTTATTATCGTGAACCCTCCCTCTCTTTGTCTTCTCATACGAAATGACCTTGGATTTCATACAAAATCGGCGGACAATCTACTTGACAGCAAACCCCAAACGGTGTGTTCTATCATAACAACAGGGTCGAACTGAGGTAACATGTTACATTGTCACCGTGCGCACTCACACATATTCCTATTGTTATCCTGAAGGCTTGTGG
This sequence comes from Paelopatides confundens, assembly GCA_011317855.2. Taxonomy (NCBI): domain Eukaryota; kingdom Metazoa; phylum Echinodermata; class Holothuroidea; order Aspidochirotida; family Synallactidae; genus Paelopatides; species Paelopatides confundens. The sequence continues at coordinate 10,154 of WXZC020000155.1, forward strand.
ATTTTGAATAGCAGCTGAGAAGACCACTTTATGGTGTAAACGTTAGAGGCATTGTTTGTGTTACGAAATTCTGTGAGCCGGCACTTTTTTACTGGATTTAGTGTGTGCTATGGGCAATCAATTCACACGTATTACTTGCGACGTGTGTATCGCATACGTTTATAATTCACATGTTATCGTCTGCTCGCAGTGAAAAATAATATAAAACTTTGTCATTGTGAATACAACTGTTAAAACCAAGACGTACTTTGATGTTATGTCGAAAGTTCACACTGCCGTGCTCTGCAATTAACTGAACTACATCATGCATATATTACACAAGCATATCGAATACCCATTATTGTAAACAACATGTGGAAAAAGTACATTCCTGTGTGAAATGTCTGTTAATTACATCTATACAATCCGAAAGAGATATCGTATGACTGTTACATATCATTGTATTTCAACATACTGGTATTATTATTATTTATTTATTTCGTGTATAATTCAATTGGAAAAAAAGCGAAATGTACACAAATATAACCAACACGTGTCAAAATGAGTGCTTCAGTACTTAGCAATGAGGTTTTTAGTTGTTTCTTAAAAACAGGAAACGACATTAGTTGTCTGATGTCATTTTGAAGATCAGTCCATAATTTACAACAGTAATAATATGTCTTATACACATTAATATGTATTATACACATTACTGCTATTAAAAATCCACAACCCATCATTATAACAATATGAATCTGTGTATGTTCACAGTAGCAAGGTCATATTGTACGACAGTTTCACACAATTCTTTACATATCATGCTGTGAGCGAGATTATTATGGATCTCTTTTCAGGAAGGTGTTCCACTGATTTTGTATGAAATCGACGGTCAAACCCCTATGAGAAGCCACAGGGACCGATATTGATATCGACAACCACCCTGTATTATGTAGGGCTGATATTACATTTACCATTTCCTTTATGATAGAGGTCCAATTTCTACTGCTACGTATTTCCGTTCATCCGACAACCGACATTTCTTGTTAGGATATATGTTCAATAACCTAGTGTTACGTTTATTATTATTATCTTGAGCTTATTATCATATATTAATGGGACGAAGAAGAATGGCGTTGTATAACCAACATCATATATTGGTATACTAGTCACAATGTCGTCAACACTGAGCTGAATGTTTGTTTTCACCAACAATGTTTAAAACAAATTGCAAGCGCAACTTTAAATGCCTAGATGATTACACTTATCGCATTAGTCCTAGTATGAGGTTGAATACATTATATTGGGATAATGATAACTGAAGACCGTGCAGTGACAGACTTGTAAGATACAATTATATGAAGTATGTTTGACGCAAAGGCCATTTGTAAAAATATTTAACTTTTGTGATCTAGTTTAACATTTTTGGAAGCAATATCATCTTATTCATGATTTGTACAATATTCGAAAAGAACTGAACAAATGCATGAGGAGATATCACATCCGTGGAAATAATATCATATAGATAAATTCCGCTCTCATATGCTGTGTCTCCGGTCAGTATTCGGTGGTGCTAAATTAATCTTTTTATTGATTCAACTTAGTCCGAATTCTGCTCCATATGTACACGGAGTAACCCAAGAGTGTATATATATATAAGGGAATATACGCTCTAGAAAGATATCATACGCAGTATATGTGGATGCTTCATATTAAGTAGAACCATATAATTCGTTTGACCTCTGTTGACCTCAATAACTTTTGACCTCCACCAAAAACAATAGGCCTCTACCAAATATAGGCATTTAACATATCGATCAGTAACATATTAAAGCCATAACTTTACTGAATATGGCGCGAAGTGGAAAGTGATTATGCATTATAAGTAAAACAAAACTAAACCAGCTACGTTCAGCTTGTATAAAAGACACACACAATGTCATCAGTTACATGTTTAACGTCATCACCGTATATCATGCAGGTAAATATTCAACGTCATCACATTATCGTCTACAAACTACTTCAAAAACATTATGGTTGGACAAGCCCTTTCCCAGGGTATGTTTTGTTACAATGAGGCGATTGATTCAATCGATGTGTGTGGTACAAAGGAGGCCACATGTGGTTACGTCGTTCGCCCAACGCACACAAACACATTCACGAAGTTAATTAACTAGCCTTTGTTATATATCTTTGAATACCATTTCAATTATAGTCTTTCTTAAATACATACAATTTATGTAGTGCATTTCAAACAGGTGAAATGATCCCGATGAACGATTTCTAATTGATAAATGTGCTCCACGAGGTATATAGCTAACAATAGTCAGGGGAACCCTAATAGGGTTGTACATGCGGTATTATTTTTCCTGCCATGAGCATGTGTACACCATGAGCGGATACCATACATTTGTAGAGATAGCTTGAGGAATAAAGAAATGAGGATAGTAACCTATAGTCTAATTAATATATGCAATACTAAGGCACATTTTAAATTGGGTAACATATTAACTTGATACACAAAACGCAAATAAAGCAGCAATAAGTAAAGATAACTGTTCTGTATACAGTCTACAAGATGCTGACATAATCAAATTAAAGTTGTTGTTAATTAACTATGATTGTTTTAGTTACGTTGTCCTGTTGAACAAGTCATTCTGCTTTTGGTAATGTTTTACTTAGGGTATTTTAAGATGAAATATATAATATCAACAGTATGAAGGTGATGACATTTTTGGAGGATTTTTTTATAACAAAAAGTTGTTTTATAATCAAATTAGCACATTTTTGCCCCGACATACAATTTTTGAAACGTCTTATAAAAAACCATACACCTCACCCACATAAAATCATGTCTATCAATGGTCTGATATTTCCTCTTCAAAATAAATTTGATAAACAAAAATCTGTTTAAAGTTATTTTCTTCTAATTAAGATGAGCATCCTAAATTAGTAATCAGTTACCTAAAGCAAGCTGTTTCCATGTGTACACATGAACATAAATTATATTGCTAGTTGGTTGTATTAATATCACATCATAGGCTTAAAACAACTGGCTGGGTCTACACTGTAACTTCACTTGTTATAACATGATTTTCCTGAAGGGAATGTTTGTTCATGTAAGATGGCTTAGCTGTAAAACGGTGCTATCATTTGCATCTGTTTGTATCCTACAGTTTATCAATTTTTACTAAACAAAATTTATATTTTGTGATTAAGGGGGAGGGGGGAGTAAATGTCAATAAGATGTGGGGGCTAATTTTCCCACCAATATACATGCCCCTGTAAAAATCATCATTGCCTATACAGTCTAGTTATCAGTCCAAAAAGCACAGTGACTGTAAAATATAGGGACAACAATTACATGGAAAACAGCAGGGTAGCTTTCTTTATAAACGATTCGACTGATTCAAGCGGCATGTAAGTTCACACGGTGGATACATGGTCTGCTCACCGCAGACAATCAGCACATTCTTATGTTAACTACCCGTTGTTACATTCTTTTCAATATCATACATACAGAAACTCTCTATTAATAAAAGCAAAGTCATCAATGCGGTTCAAACATTATTAAAGTACCAGTAGGACATTGATTATAGTAAGTTATATTACGAAATTAATTATACAATTTCAAACGCTCTCTTATAACATTAAGTTAACGTAATCAACCGTGTTTGTTGCTAAGTACCTTCGTAGTTATGGTTATATGCATTTGAAGGTACTCACATAAGTAATAAGCATATTCATTTTATCGAGATTCATTGATGTCGATTAGCTTCGTCATATTATTGTACTGGAGAACGTTCATGTTAATTCGCTGAAATAGGAGGTACACGAATCGATAGTGAGGACGGAGTCTGGTTATTTTGATTAAGTTAGCATATATTCATCACTTACAAGTTCATATCTCCATTGATGTAAAGTATATTGTGTTATGTCAGTAGATATCACCTTTTCTTTCATATGATGTACAACACAATTCATATTGTTTTATTCAGTTAGGGATATAGCCTATAATAAGATGAAAATATTGATATATATAGTACTTGTCTTCAACTATAATTATCTATTTTCGGTGTTACGTCTGTTTTTGCCATGATACACGGGGTCAGAGGTTGAACTATAACATTAAGCTTGTATAAATTGTACAAACGCTCTGAAGTGATTAATCTCACCTTAAATGTGTGCAATTAGAAATTGATAACGCCTTCATGGCATAGCGAAGGTTCATATTCGCAAATTATTCTGGGTCGTACAGGCCAGCAATGTAAACATTGTAGGCATAGCTGGTTCGGGCCAAAATGATTGAAAATAATCCTTCAGACACAGACTTTTCCTTAAATATTATTTAATCTCATTATGTACATAACAGTAACATATGTGTTGCTCTCTACCTCTCGTAAAAATGGTGTCCCACTGGTAAGGATGGAAGTGGCAGGTTCAGGTAGAATATGGATATAGAAAACATTTACATTGTGACTTAATTATGGTTTGAAACTTAATAGTATTCTTCAAATATTTCATTTTCCCAATTTTCATATATTGATCAATTGATACAACATGGTAATTAATTACTGCTGCCTGAAAAACAATCTCTCAGACCAATACCTATTATCATTATATTGTAAGAAGTTTATACGCAGGTTCGGTTTCAAAACTGCTTTTAGTTGTTGACATATTACCCTTTAGACATCGGCGGCTCATCAATTTAAGTAGCTGAACTATACCTAGTATAGCAAACAAAAATTAAACTATCAAACAACCTGCGTATAATACAATACAAATATATCAAGAACAAAGGGTGTTGCATTCATCATTGTGTGTAATGATATTTATATGATTGTAAAAATATATTGAATGTATTGTTAAAATGTATGGATTGAGATTTATATATATATATATATATATATATATATATATATAGGCCTATATATATATATATATAGGCCTATATATATA
>WXZC020000156.1:0-15054 GCA_011317855.2 Paelopatides confundens
TATATATATATATATATATATATATATATATATATATATATATATATATATATATATATATATATATATATTTATTAAAGTAAGATTAGCCATACATTTTATATTACAACATTCATGCAAACAATTTGACAAAAAGTTATTTCTCCGCTACTGTAAAGCTAACTTACCAATCATTTGGTACCACCGTACCATTACTAACCAATCAATATATGTCAACAGGCAAGCCATACGGTATCATTGTTGGGCCATTAAGACAATAGCAAACAATAGCATTTGATATTGCAGAACATTTGAAAACTTGATGAAGTTTATGCTCTTTCATGGTTACATGACTAATCTGAAAAGGATCAGCTGTTACACACTCCCTTAACTTAATTATGACAATGGTGTGTTAAATATATGGACACATTCAGCAAAACGTGGTGGGTTCATACACTGCCGTACCATGTTGGCCAATCAGAAGCAGTTAATTGTTATCTTTATCACACAATAGGCATCAAACGCACAATATATATGGAGTTTATACTCTTCTGTTTCTAATTGACCAATCACAGGCAGCATACATAATATGTACACTTTACGCTGGAGATTATACTCTCCCGTATTGAATTGATCATTCACAATCAATACAGAGAACTAGTCTAGACAGTATAATGAATATTCATCGCTATGTAGTTTGGACTTATTCCAAGTCCCTCGTTATACTGTTTTCTCTGAACCAGGATACATGTTGCAACAATCAGTGGTACGGAAAACATTGTGGTACATCTTCTCTGATATCATTACTGTGTATTCTCATTGAGTTTCTAGTTACATGGGTGGTAATTATTAACTTCCGTATTATACTATTTGTTTTTTATGAGCTGGGACTGACGCAATAAGTACAGATGCCAAGTTTTATATGCTACATTAATTATGCTACTGCTAATGTGTGTTCTTATTCAGTTTCATATTTTCTGGTGGTAATTATCGACTTCTGTATTCCATGCTTTAATTGTTTTCTTGAAACAATGCTTTAAGGTTGATGCAGTAAATACAGATGCTAATTATTGACTTATCATGTTTAATATACTACATTAATTGTTCATTTTAGTGTGTATTCCCATGTAAGTTTATAATGTATGGTATTTGTCAACTTCTGTTGTTTTTAATTGAACCATGCATGATACAGGACTGTAATAAGTACATATGCCAATTGGTGACTTGTCATTGCTCTTATTCTATGTTAATAATGTTCATTTCCTTCGAAAAAAGACTGAAATGACAGTTTCTCAGCCTAATTTAATTGCAGAAATTGAAATATATTGTAGGTACCAATGCGCCCTCATATTCGCCCAATATTCTCATTTGCGTAAATAAAAGTACTTAAACAGTGCTGGTAGCCGAGATGATTGATTCTACAATTCTACGCACTTCTACGGGCAGTTAAATTCCAAAAACATGAAACCGAGCACGAATTGTTAAAAAGGTCCAAAGAAGAGCAAATTATATTACCCAAATTCTAGATTGGATGTATCACGTATATCAGCTACTGTATAAGAGGGAGTCGTGACAATTTTAATATGTCTGTTTAATTAGGTTATATTATAACATTACTTTGATATAAAATAATTATATACGGTTGTGTTTGCAAATAGACAATCACAAAATAATATATCATTAGTGTGTTGCATTACTGTCACAACATATGTTTAATATATAGTACATCAAAAAATACTCTTACCTGTTTGTGACAAATATCAGCATTTAAAAATATATTTCATCGAGAAAGAATGATAAATATTATCAAAATTTAAAGATATACAAATATGAACTATCTAGGTGTAGCCTAATTTCCATATAATATTCACATATTTATTTCCTTGAGAAAGTACCTTACCTGTTGTGACAAATATTATAACAAATTTAACATATACACAGATGCACTCTCTATGTTTAACTTAATTTTCATATAATATTATGGGCTGCATTTATTGTTGTCAAACATTGATTAATATATTAAAGCAGGCATAGCTGAACGTACGGGTTTGGCATTGAAATAGTGTACATAAAAATACACCAGTGAGTTAAAAACACGCATATATTAGTGACATGCAAAAAAACAGCTGTTTTAATGTAGCTGGTTATATATGTACGACATGTAACTGATACTAGTAGTGACATGTAGCCAGCTGTTTTATTGTAGCTGGTTGTAAGTATAGAACAGCTAACTGGTACTAGTAGTAACATGCCACCATATTCTTCAATGTAGCTGGTTTTATGTGTACAACATGCAACTGATTTAATGTAGCTGGTTGTTAGTATACAACAGGTAACTGATACTAGTAGTAACTTGTTTTAATGTAGCTGGTTCCCAAAAATGTACTGGCTTGGGTGTTTACGAGCCTCTATACCAACCCTGTGCAACATATAAATTGCATGATTCCACCAAATCTAGCTTATTTTGGAGATACTTTAGCGTTAAGGTATGTCATTGGGGTCGCCGGCCTTGGCGCCCCGATCACGGCCATGCTTCAAATAGATTCCAACAAGAGCGCGGCAATGCCGACTCCAGGCCTCCGGGGGAGGGGGGTTGATACTTACTTTCTTGCTTGCATCTCCCGGCCGAAGGACGGCCACACATGCCCTGGCTAGAAGAAGACTATCGGGCCTTGAACTCTGAGAGCGCAACGAGAGTCTCTACGGGCGTACCCGGTAAGGCGGCAAGAAGAGAAGACACCGCTCTTGCGAAGTTCGTAACGGGAGATGGCATGGGCGCATCTCCCGAAGGAAACTGCGTGTCAATAAATGCAAAGCATAACCGTGTGCTTCCCACCGCAGTGGGGTGGGTGGCGGGAATATTGGGTTCTGTGCCCCACGCTTTACATATCGAACTATGAGCCTCCCACTTTAGTACGAGGGCGGCACCTAGGTCGGTCACTCGTTTCGAGATTCCTCGAGAACGGTCAGGGCCTGAATGTGCGGATAGGCCACCATCGGGTTCTGCCAGCTAGGCAGATACACATTCACACACAGTGGGCTGTTCTCGTATATTACCCTTCCCCCCTTCGCATTATGATTATGGCCTCGAGTTGAATTCTTCCTGGGCAGCCGGAATCGGCCGTAGAGTCACACTCCTCCTCTGATATCCACAATATGGTGGGTGATATCTCGCTCCCCTGCTGCGCATCCACCTGGCTCGCGCTAGAGCTTTCAATGCACATCCATTGCGCGACTGTATTGGCAAGACCCGCAGGGTGCCGCTATAGAGCACGAGCGGCACACGGGGTAACTACGTGTGGGTCCCACTCCAGTACCTAGAACGATATCGGGGACATGACTAAAACCGGAGGAGGGTGTTGACGATGCATGAGGACACCAAAGGTTACTACAAGCTACATCACCACTACTATAGGATGTGTATATAGATCTAAGATAACTAGTAGTAGGGTGGTGGTCCATATTGTCGTGCAGCTAGGTTAGCTTAACATGAGTGTAGTTTTAATGATGTAGGTGCGTAGTGCACGAAAATATGTTCCACACGAAATAGGGGCACAGTATACTCTAGTAGTACTGGAATTACATGCCTGTCTAAATTCTACTAGTAAGGTAGCCCGAGAGGGACGCAAGTAGAACACGCTAATATAATAGGGGAACCCATTATGTACAGATAAACACACCAAACTGCACGGGAAAAGGTTCTAGTAGGAGCCCCCTCCCCCAATTATTTTTGGAGGCAAACTACCGGCGGAAAAGTCCAATTTACTTGGTGTGTTAGGTTATGAGCCTTGGCTACCACTTCCTAAAATTTCTAGGCCTGGGCCGAATTTTTATGATTAAGTTACGCAAGTTTTGGCCTTCAAAAGAGCCGAAATCCTGGCCAGAGAGTCAACGGGTAATCCAAGACACGCTAAATTCCGTACAATTCCGATCAGAAAAGTCAAAATCCTGAAGAAAACACATGTTTATTTCTTATATATGAGACAAGCATAGTAACACACGTCTGTACCTGACAGACTGGAGGAATCTAATTGACGCATGACCGCGATCGAGACATGGTCGGCGACCGTAGCTACATAAATTAACGCTAATTTATCTCCAAAATGAGCTAGATTAAATGGAATCATGCACTTGAGACGTTGACCATGGTAAGTATAGATAGACGATGCAATACACGTATACAGTACGTAACTGATACTAGTAGTGACATGCAACCAGTTGCTTTCATGTATATAACTGGTTGTAAGTATACAACAAGTAACTGATATTATCAGTGGCATGTAACCAGCTACTTGAATGTAGCTGGTTGTAAGTACACAAGAGGTAACTGATACTAGTAGTGACATGCCTCCAGCTGATTTCATGTAGCTGGTTGTAAGCATACGACAAGTACCAGATCCATGTAGTGACATGTAACCAGCTCTTTTAATGTACAGTAACAATTGGAACTGCTGTAGGCACATAGTGTACTGCATGCAATTATAAATACATACCATGGCACTACATTAATAATACACTGTAATGGTTGGGATTTCAGTCATATATTATAATGACAAGCAGTTATAAATACAACCTCATATCATATTACACGGTTCATGGAGAGTGAATGTTACATATACAATGTTATACAGATAACTGTAAGTACAGTACACAGGATCTACATTAATATTCCAAATTATAGTACACACTACTGGAGGAGGTTACAGTTAAATATTAAGCATTGTAAGTATAACACCGGGGTTCTACATTACATTAATATTACACAGAATTAGAGTACAAAGTAATGGAGAAGAAATGTACTGTAATACTACAAGCAATTATAAGTAGAGTATCATGTCTCTACATTAATATTACACATACTTAAAGTACACTGTATATCAGTCTATCAATTTAAGCGTTAGTACAAGATGTGGTTATACTTTAATAGTACAGTGAATTAGAGTAAAATATAATTATTCACTGTAATATTTAGGGGGAAGTTTGCAGTCAATATAACATACTGTATAAGGGTCATTCCGTGTCAAATCAACCAATTTTCAGAAAAGTTAGCAGGTGACTCTCTCAGAATTTGATGAAACTTCATCAGAAAAAAGTAACTTGACCACAATGGACAACATACAAAATATTAGCTAAATGTGCCATTTCGTTTCGGAGACACGGCCCTCCGGAATGTGTTCAAAATACACCTTGTTCGATTGTTTTAACATAGATACAGTGTTGTTTTTGTGATTTTTAGGGTCACAATGTGGCCTCATGAGGGGTCACACACAACTTACTTATTGTTGTATTTTTACAGCCGTAAATAAGCATGATCTAATCAAACCATCTACATAGAAATAGCATCTGTTCGAAGTTTGATCCAGGTTTCAAAAATTTGAAAAATACCCCTCCTTGTCAACATTTCATCCTGTGACCAGTTAAAATTCGTGATAACATTTATAACAGGCACACGTAAATATTATATCGAAAACTCCTTCATGATGAGGTGGTATTTTGAATAATATACATTTTTGCGCAATTTTGAGGATTTCAAACATGACGCTTCTTTGTCACATTTCGATGATTATCACAACATGACTACGACCGCTGGATTGTTACTTTGGCCAAACACAATATATCGAAATGGCGTTTATTTAGTGAGTAAATAACATCCATGCAGATACACAACAATTGTAGGGCAGTGTCCAATTTGCACTGAGCATCATAGCACACCCTCAATACTGATGGCTCTTTGGAAATTTGAAAATTACTCATTTTGAAAAATAATCAAGGATTCCAAAGTTGATATGCATGTCATACAATGCATGAGATTACCACAGACATCACAATTCCACCTAAATGAGCACACAATGATATTATCTCAGAATAATTTACTTGAAGGGACATGTCATCCAATTACTGTTGATGATAAACCATGTTATTGTCAAGTGGTTTACACAGGAAATGGGTTATAGATGGGCAAACTCTTTTGAGAACCTTAGGATTAAAATGTGTTGACTGCTACCAAAATATTAATACTGTAGATGAGTAAAGTTAGATCAGATGATTCTAAGTGGTATTTGTGGATTCATCCCACCAATCAAAATGGGTGGATGGGATATGTAACATATCCCACAAATAAATCTAGAGAGCATCAATATGTGTTATGGTTATATTCATACATCACACTCGAAACTATCATGCGCCCAGAGCTCCTCGTACAGTATCGTATTGCTGTATTTCAAAACCCACCAAACTCGGGCTCATGTGGGTTTTTAAGTTTGTTGACTCATCCATGCGTCATCAAATCCATCGACCAGACATACCTCGCATGCTCATGTAAACAATACACACACTGTGCATTGAAGCATGATAATTAACTTAAAGTAGATATAACACTTTATAACTTGCCTGGGGTTATATGTCTAGTATGTAGGTCACTGAGGAAAATCATACTCTAAATGCACATCATATATTTACATTGGCTGCTGGCAACATGAGTATCATGTTTTCTATCGGCAATGATAATGTGAAGAAAAATACAAATACTGATTGAGCGGTTCTCCATATCATATATTATAGCATGTACTCACTCACATCATAGTATTGTTCATGTTACTCAATGGAAGTTAAAGATTCGGCGACTTTTAAATGATACCACTTGTAGTTTTATTTTTATTGGAGATCATGAAGAGGAATACTCCGTTCACATTCCACACCTGACTGATCAGACAAAGAGTACCAACCAGGGTGATACATCGCAGCATGTGTATATATGACAACGGGTAATGTTACATACATCGGCACTATCGTAGAGCGGTTAAATGAACAAAATGATGTCTTTACTATTTCATTATCAGAATAACTCAAAATGCACTCTCGTGTCGAACGACAACCCCCGTGGAACCGTGGAATGAGTGTTGCAAGGATGAATCTGTTTTATTTTGTCTTTTTCTTTTGTCTTTTTTTAATTTTTTTATTTCGGGGTGGGGTGAATTTTTACTGGTACTTTATTAAATCTGCCACCATTTTGTAAATTGGTGACTTTAATATCCAGATTTGTCTCCAGTGGACACCAAGTGAATATATAGGTGTCCGGACCACCACCCACTTGAGATTCAAGTCTTTGTCTATGATGCCCCTACATATTGTACACAGGTTTGCATATGTTGTAACTGCAAACATGTAAATGATACACTAGGCAGTATTTGGTTTTATGTGTATTTTAGATAAAGAGATGATCCCACAGATTAAAAAGCAAGGGTGTATTGTTCCAATCACTAATATGTTGTGGTCATCATTGGTATATTAAGAATAAACCTCATGTCCAAAATCATGAAACGTGCATACAGTAGCATAATGCTTTTTTTTTAATACAAACTCACCATGCAAATAATTGAGTACCAACGTTGAAAGTTGGTGTGTTAGTAAAGTATATGTAAAATATATACGTAACTGCTGTACATTTCAATATCAGTTTTAATTGGGCACAAGGTTGACAATGTTGACAAAGATGTGGGTTTTTTCTGATTTTGATTCCTTTAAAGATGGTGTGATTAGGTCATGCTTACTACCAGCTGTAGATATATAACCATAGCCAAGTTATTTGTGGTATATGGTCATGTTACCCCTCGTGTGGCCAGAGAATGACCCTAGAAATCACAATAAACTATTTTAGGTGTCAATATTTTAAACACCTAAATTCTATATTTGATATTTGAGGCCAGAATGTAAATATTTATCCAAAAGTAAGTTCGAATATGTATTTTCAGATAATCAGTATTAAGAGAACGTTATGGGCTTTGGTTTGAAGGAAATAGTTTAAAATAGAGGGCGTGTGCTTAAATCTTTATAATTTATGAAAACAAATTGTACAAAAAAAAGGTGGCGTCGTAAATAAACGTGTTGTGAGATGAAAATCTGGGTTTAATTCAATCTTTTGGACGCGTTGTAGGCTTGTAACTTACACTTCACGTCGGGTGGCATTTTACATCCAGCCACCCAACTTGGCCCACTCTGACACTTTAACGCTGAGCACCCAGCAGTACAGCAGTAGGTCCTTTTTAAAGTCCTGACCTCGGACGTTTCCTAGTCAGCCCGGTTGAGGGTAGATTGTTTACTTTGGGTGGAAATTGTTGCCTTGTGAAGAGGCCCTGAAGAGGTATTTATATAACCCACGTAATTCCTTGGTAGAAACGCTATATTGCGGGTGTACACCTAAATATGTCCCCCATATTTTGAGTGGGGAACAGCATGTCTGATGTCTCCCCCATGGTGACGTCCCTTGGTGTGACATAACTTGGTAAGTATTTGAAGAGCGGCTATATGCTTAAGAGAGGAACAGATTGTGAGCGAAAATCGTTGGAAAATAAATAGCCGTCCTTGACTATGTCAGTTAGATATTATGACAGGGGTTTATCAGAATTGGAATTCATTGTTCAGAATACTATTTGGGTAGATTTGTTAGCTTCTTCCCTTACAAAAATATTATCTATATTTTTAAAATATATTTCTATAGGAATTGTTATAGGATGCCTATATTTATATAAAATAGGTTCCTTTCTTGACCTTCCTTCTACGCTAAAATTGTGCTGGCTAGCAATCTAGAAACAATACAATGTGTACTGCTTTCAGTTGAATGTCAAGCAAAGTACGATCCATGTGCAATATGAAAAACACTGCACACATGCCTCCGATATAGGGACTGAACGACAATATTTTACTTATACTATAACAATATACAGATGTATGAAATATGTAATACTATTCCTTTAAGTTAAAGATAAACAACAACAATAAACACACAACAAATCCATACTAACATGTCCAATTCACAAAACCGAATACAAATTATGATAAATTAGACACACTAAAATTCAATAATGAACATTTAGCATAAATGATTTATTTATTTATTTATTTATTTATCGTACATATTCATAATTTGTTCTATATTATTTCTGTAGGATTCCCTATACAATTTATATATACTTTTTAGTAGAATTCTATATAATTTTCTATTGAAATTGTATTGAATTATATATAGCTAATACTCACTCTAATTAAGTACACCCATTAATTGATAGGAATATTATACAGGGTAATATTATTCACTGAGTTACATACAAGACTTTAGTCTCTAATCTCTATAAAACGCAACCAAAAATGATATATTTCCCTTTCTTTAGGAATATGCAGTTTCCTGTCCTCAAACAAGAAACTGTTATTGAAACACAGTTAATATACTGCACAATTTCGAAATTATCTATATATTTCTACAAGTTTATAGAATATTTATTTGATCGAATATACTGTGAACTTAACATAATTCTCTAGGCTTGGTGGATTCACATATGTTTGATCTTACAATGAAAACCAAATACGTATTTGTCATTCACTGAATGACAGCATTACAATGACTTGATTGACATTGGTGCTCTTAACATCTAAGCGTTGACCCTAATGAAGTACGGTTGTTGATGATATATATTATGTTAATGCGTACGTTTATTGAACAGTATTATTGATTATATGTTAACATAACAAATTAGCCCCTTGTATTTTGCTTTATTGTGTCATTTCTCTCACTCATCTTAATGCGAAAAGACCATTTATATATTGTAGGGCATGGGTCATCAAATACATTAAAAAATGGTGTAAATAATGAAAGACCAGATTACATCAACATAATAGTTACAATTATATTGATACTGTGCATATAAATTGAGATTATAAAATGAGAACATGTCTTGTATGAAGCAGCGACAATGTCACACACCGTTTCCCACAAACAAGCTATTATTGCAATCGTTGGCAGCAGTATATACTGTACCAATTCGAATAAAAACATTAACGTTGGCAGTAAAAACGTCAAATATTCACTTACATTTTACCAAATAATTACGAGTAAACCACGTTCTGATGATGTCCATTTAATTGTAAAATACTGAGCTAAATTGTAGCCATGACAATTGAATGATCTCGAGAAAAACTGAACGAAATCAGGTCACGTCATTTTGCGATGCATCGTTAGACGGTCTGCCATATGCAGTAAACATACAGTATATTGGATATAGTAATTGATCCAACGAGCCCATGGATGTGCGTAGAAACGTAACGAAGACAAGAAGTCAATGAAAACCAAATTTATCAGGAAGTATTTGATAACCGATCAAAAGTAACAATTTCCTGAACAAGCTGAAGTGTTTGCTTTCACTGTTCGGCTCTTTTAACGTGTATGATACTTCGTCTTTTACAAAATCCTTCTCCAATAACTCCAGTATCTTGTGGAGAATCGTTTAGTTGAGAAAAATTTGAAGAAGAGACAACATACCATTGAAAAATCATTTGCCACGCTCATCATCACATTAGTGTGATAAATGGGCATTCGTTGACCTTTAATAGTTTGATTAGCGGTAAACAAAACAGGCAAATACTCCATATCTTCACAGAACTTCATCGCCAAATCTTTATTCGTTCGAGGCGACAAACCACAATACGCTTTGCGATTGACGCGATCTAATACCATACTGCCCGTGCCTTCCAAAAAACAACCTTCTTCTTCTCTATTGGTATAATCAATAACTTGATCAATCTTAAAATCGTTTTCTTCTATAAATTTAAAAATAATATTACTGCGCTCTGCTCTTCTATTTTTGGCAAACATCGGATATATCACCACAGTGTTTTTGGGATGAAAAGACACCCAATTATTGGGAAATAATGAATCTGGTGTTTTGGGGTCATTAGTATCTTGATAGACCAAAACATTTACTCCGGCTGATCTAAGTTTTACGACAAAATTATCAAATTCAGCTTGTGCCAAAGCCGTAGTATCGGAAGATTTATCACTCTGTTGTTTTTGATAATAATTATTTATAGCCGTCTGATCGTTCATATAAAATGTCGAAGGACGAATCATCAAAATGGTATTTGTAGACTGTTTCATAACGCAAATTTAAAAAATAACTTATCAATCAATTCATTAAGAATTTTGCATTAGATAATTATAAATAATGTATATTTCTGATATTCAACATTTTAATTAAATATGATAGTTTTGGCATTAAAATTGCGAATGTCTTATTTTTAGTAATCTAAAAATTAATCAAAATCACGAAAAAGAATTTAAAAAAAAGCTTCATAAAATTATTAACTTTGTTGAATTTCTTGTTAAATTATAAACACCTGAATATGAATAAATGTGCAATGATAGTAGGGCTGTTGGCTTTGGTGTCATTTAAAGAAAATGAACCTGTCAAGAGTTTAGAGACTGTGAATGGGTTGGGGGCAACTACGGCTATTGGTGGTAGTTTTGTATTCAAACTACGTGCCGTAACCGACGCTTACACATACAGTCTGTATTATAAGTCAGATGGCTATGATTATGTAGATAGAGATGAAGCTACTAAAAACACACATATTAGTGCTGATAATACTTCTGTGAGTAGTCATGCTGAAGGTGGTATTATTGTGCTTACAGGAGATGCAGTTTATAGGAGTGGTACTGAAAATACTCTTGCTGGTACTACTGGTTTAACAATTACAGGCTTTACTGTTGGCACTACTTATACCTTCAAGATGACAAGGACTTTAATTGCTGGGTCTCAGAATGGCAACACTCTCGAATCACCATACTCTGATGAGGAAACCGCAACTATTTCACTTGCTGATCCGACTAATTTTGAGGTAACTAGCACGAGTATTAACCAATTATATTTAACGTTTGAAACTCCCTCTGATAGTAAATATGAGATATTCTATAAGATTGGAGATGCCTCCGTCACGCAGAATGATATCGATACTAATGTTGTTACTAAGATACCTTCTTTTGACACACCGCAAGATGACGATGGGGTTGATTATGATGACGATGGGGTTGATTATTACTACGAAACTATAGAGGATGTTCAGCGGGGGGCGCACTATCAATTTGCATTGAGAATCGTAGATGGCGAGGGCTCATACGAACCCATAATTGTTCGTGATATATGGACTATTCCCGAAAATCCATACGGTAAACCTAGCGTTGATATAGTTGGTATTAGTGCTGATAATAGTGAAAGTAATAACACGACAAACAGCCTACGAGTTGTAGTAGATGGTGCTGATGGTAATGGTGAAGAGACATATCATGTCTATTACTATAACGATTTAAATCATTATGGTACGGCTGAAGCATATGCTGATAACAGCGAAAACCCAATAGTAGCTACCAACCTTAGTGATGGGCATATTATCACTGGTTTGTACCCGAATCAAGATTATTATGTTAGGGTAGCCATTGTTAAAAATGGTATTGAATCGCCGTATAGTACGGTATCGTTAGTTCATTATACTGTACCTGTTGCGCCTTTAAATTTTAGCTATTCACCAATAGGGTCTTACCCTGATAGGCTATATTTGTCGTGGCAGATTGACGGACCGTCTTCAAATAATGATAGACCATTCAGCCCTGAGATATATCACAAAACTGGCAACACTCCTATTAGTGGGAGTGATATTAATGATGGCACTGCTACTAAATTGACAGGGGGAACAAGTCCTAGTATACTAAGTAATTCCGATCATACAGCCACGCTTTCAGGTATTGTAACGGGTATTCATCAATTTGCAGTTAGGTGGGTAATCAGTGGCGAAAACACCTACAGTGAATTATCAGCTTTACATTACAGTAGGTAAGCCGGTTATTATTAGGAAGAGAAGACTTCTTACTAGGATAATTTTGTGCTTTTGAAAAATCAAGGTCTTTGCTATTAAACAATTCTAATTAGGTCACTTAAAAATCACATTAAAGAGATCTAAAGAAATTAAGTCGTCAAAAAATATGTGTAAAAAATCTTACCACTAATGCCGGTACAGGAATATATAATTAGATAAATTATAAATAAACACTACCCTTGCCAAAGGTTAGCTGGTTATACAGAAATTTCTGTTTACCGGAGGGTTAGTAGTAATTACAAAACAGAACAATGACAACTACTAATAGCATACCTGACAGTTTCATAGTTTTTGCATCAAAAGTTTTGGGTGATACAAATTCAGGGCTGAGTGGTAGCGAAATTGAAAAATATTGTTCTGAATATGCGGTTGATTTTGGTGTTGGTGTTGATATTCCATATCCAGAATGCAAATTTCCAAAAGGATATCCAAATAAAAGAACTGCTTTAAGAGAAAATTTAAAGAAATTTAGTCCTGCACAACAATATCAGATAATTAAAGCACTTTGCGAATTAGATAAATTTAAAGATAATAGTGGTGTAAGGGACTTGAAAATTAAATTACTATCAAGATATCAATGTTTAGCACCTCATTCTAATTCAGATAAGGTAAACGAAGCATTGATTGAAGAAACTAAACATTGGCTTCAATCTTATTCTGATTCATTAGAATCATATCAAAGCGCATTAGAAAAGTTCAACAACAAAATTTACCAAAGAAACCTTTTAGATGACTTACGGCTATCTTTAGAACTTTTATTAAAATCAATTTTCAATAATGATAGATCCATTGAAAAGCAACAGAGTGAAATTGGAGATTTTTTGAATTCAAAAGGGGGATCAAAAGAATTGAATAATATGTTCTTGAAATTGATAGACTATTATTCAAAATATCAGAATTCCCATGTAAAACACAATGACGCTGTAATAGAAAATGAAATTGAAATCATTTTTGAAATGACAAGTTCATTCATGAAATTTTTAATACGACTTGTTGAAGAATAAGCTATTTCTATGGGATGCGCGACACTAATCGTTAGCCATTACCGTCACAGTTGAAAATATTATAAATAACACCTTGTAAGTACTGCAAAGAAACTTATCAGTCCCATAATCAAATAAATATAATCTTCTTCAAAAAACATTTTTTGTGTAATATTGCGGATAATGAACTATTCATTGCAAATTGACAATGCCAAACTGAATTATTTTTGAATCTTAGCACGTGGATGAAATCGATTTATTGTTGCTGTAAGTTGTTGTCGGTCTACGTGCATATAGATTTCTGTAGTAGAAATGCTTTCATGACCCAACATTTGTTGAATGGCACTTAAGTTTGCGCCGTTTTGTAAAAGATGCGTAGCAAATGAATGTCGAAAAGTATGTGGACTAATAATTTTCTTGAGTCCAATGTTTTCTGCAAGCCCCTTGATAATGTTAAAAATCATTACTCTGGAGATTCTTTTTCCACGATTATTGAGAAAAATAATATCTTCTTCGCCTTTGTTAATGGGGAGGTGAATACGGGTATTTTTGATATACAAATTGAGGTGTTTAATAGTTATTTTCTCTATGGGAACAAAACGCTGTTTGTCTCCCTTTCCCGTCACTAAGATAAACCCTTCATCAAAAAATAAATTAGAAATGACGAGATTGACCAATTCAGATACGCGTAGTCCACAACCATAGAGCAACTCCACAATAGCGCGATTGCGTGTGCCATGTATTTTACTTAGGTCAATGGCAGATACAAGCCTATCTATCTCTTCAACGGATAAGGTGTCAGGTAATTTCCTCTCAATTCTCGGAGACTCAAAGAGTTCCATCGGGTTATCTTCACGATAATCTTCAAAAATGAGAAATTTAAAAAATGTTTTGAATCCAGATATAAGTCGCGCCTGTGAACACGCTCCAATGCTTTTGGCAGTGTGGTATATAAAACCCTGTAAAACAGATTCTTCTATATGGATAGGCGAAATGACTTGATCGTAAGTTTTGAGGTAGTTGACAAGTTTGTAAATATCCGAGGAATACCCTTTGATAGTATTTTTTGACAAACCGCGCTCAATCCGAAGGTAATTGCAAAAATCTTTAATCGCCTGTAGCCAAGTCATAATTGTATGTCAGAGCAGTGATTCTGTGTTTTTTCAAAATCTGCGACAAGCACCTTGACAATCGTTGCAATAGGTTTGATATCACGAATTATAGAAGCGATTTGTCCTATTTCGAGTTTCCCAGAATCTATTTCACCGAGGAACATAGCACGTCTGGCACTGCCTTCTTGCACATACGTTTTGATGTCATTTTCAGAAGCATTTTCTTGATAACGCTTTATAAGACCTTCATAAAATTTATTTTTGATGATACGTACCGGAGC
>WXZC020000157.1:0-15038 GCA_011317855.2 Paelopatides confundens
ATTAAAATGATATAGATATCTCAAAAACGTCATCCCGTAAAATTAACGGCAACATGTTCAGCCTAACCAAATTTGTCACTTATGACCATTGTCAGAGATTTCATGGGTACCCCTCCAAAATACCTTCATTGACCACCAAATCCCCACGCCACCAAATGAGTTAGATCAGCTCAATGAGTCATTCCATAAAACCAACAGCAACATTTTCAGCATTAACATAGGTGTCATACATGACAATTGCCAGACATTTTCTGTGCAGGATACCCCCACCAGAAGCCTTGAATTGGTCACTAAACTCCCCCCTCTATCAAATTAGCTAGATCAGCTCAATGAGTAATCCAATAAAAGTTATTGGAAATATTCAGAATCACCACAGATGTCATATATGACCATTGCCAGACATTTTCTGTGGTAAAGAACCACCACCACTGGAATCCCTATTCGGCCATCCCCACCCACCAACCCCCAACAAATATGAGCTACATTAGATCGGCTCAACGAGTAATCCAATGTACAAACACATAACAAGTGTACAGCAAATGTAACATGAACATATCTATACAGTACGCTATCACTATGCCTATTTACCAACTACCAATGACCGCGGAGCAAGGGGTGTTGGGGTGGGCTTTGTAAAACCAACAAATATGACAACAATTCAATGAACAAATGTGCGGTATATATACATATTTGTTTAATTTAATAACACTTGTACATGATAAATTGTAGCGCAATTAACACATATAATATTTATCCAATTGCATGGTTTCCATGAGCTTCTGTACTCTACCACACGCCCAGCAGTTTCGCACAATCGATATAAAGTGTTCTGTATTCAGGCTTGATAGTAATGTACATATGTCAAATTATAACTAAATTTACATATAAAAGATGTTCAACATTGGAAGGCTTCCAGGCGGACCTGATCCCCGGACCTCACGTCGAGGAGCTTCATACTTACCCTATACTCGTATGGTATGTACTAATTCAGTAACTAATTTCGTGACTATTACTAGTCATATGGCTAGGCCGCCCTTCCATTTTGTTCCTGAAAAAAACCGGCCCTTGAAGGAGTAACGAAATACACACTTGATAAGTACTTATTCGTCGAGTATATCAAAACAAGATCTAGGCAAAATCCACTAAAAAAATATCGTTCAAAGAGCTTTGGAAGAGCCCACATAAAGATATACATAGCTTGTAAGTGTGAGCCCTCCATTACAAAGAAAAAAGAGAGAAAAAACAATTACTTAATATAATATAATATAAACAGTGAGTGCTTTAAAGGCTCGTATTATTCACTGTCATACTGTTCAATGAAGTAATATTTAATCTTATTCTTAGAGGTGTATTGACTACAACGGAGCTTTAAATAACCGGGAATGCTATTCCAAAATTTGTCTCTTTTACTCGATATTATTGCTGCAGTTACGTTTATATTATACATTAACAGCACTCCTAACACATCCTCGTCAAATGTGTATGAATACATGTACAATTGTTCATTGTTTTGATGACATCGACATCACTTGTCAAATGGTGAACATAATAAAATAAAGCAACAAAGAATACTGACTCGCCAAATACCAGAATCAAGATCAAGTGGATGGTCTTTCCAGAAGTCTAGAGGGAAATATAGAAATATTGATATCATATAGTATATGCGTTATGTGTTGTATATTTGATTATTTGTCATATGCCCCTGGTGATGCTTAGTGTTACTTGAAATACGTTATACGGCTAGCAATATTATCTACACCGTGACAGATCAATGATGTCCCTAGTGATTGATGGAGTACTTTAAACATTACAAATCGTTTCAATGGCAGATGGCTCACGTACCATATGTGGGGTATCAACGTTGAAGATTTCCTGGATTTAAGTCGTCACTTGGCTGGTTAATATAATACTAATTCCCATTATGCATAATGTAATTAAAAGTTAACGTCTGTAATAACTTTCGACGCTTAATTTAACAAATGATTTAACCCCAAATGTACCCCAACATAAGGTAATAGAATGAAGTGACTGAAATATGTAAGAGTAATACATGACCAAGTAATGTACATACTGTTTGATGCACGATATATGACAGGTATATGCATGTTATAAATAAATCAAGTGACGTCACATATGGTTAGAAAGAATACCGCAGATATATCCGCGATAATTAGTAATTATGCCACTGCTTCATATGTTTATAGTCCCGATATCGGGTATGCCCATCTAGCTCGGTCATATGTGGAATTTTTTCCAGGTGGTGTCAAACCAGCCCACAACAATATGGTTTATCTTATTTTCTGTCGATCAAGTCCCCCCCCCCTCATATAAACATAATTCGGGATCCGCGCCGCGATGAGGGCCGGTATAAAATGATGGTAATTATTATTACAATATACATTAACAACTGATTGTCTTAGCACTTTATTCCAAATTAACCAAATTTCCACATATGACCGAGCTAGATGGGCATACCTGATAGCGGGACTATAAACATCACATATGAAGCAGTGGCAGTAGAGATATGAATGTGATCACCCACTAAACGTATTTCACTTGATGAACATGATACTTTCACGACTGTATGAATGAGTCCTTCCATGCACACAACCTGTGGCCGATATGTTAAATATTATGGCTGGAGGTTTTCCAGCATTCACAAATCCATTATACGTTAAATCCTTATACCATATGTATATATATATATATCCAGTGATATATGATATACATGACTTTTGTCTCACGAAATTATTTAAATTGAATTACGTTTGACAATTTTTGACAATGAATTGAGGGTTTCTTGCAAACATTCCTAAGTAGCCACGTGAATTAAAGTGACACGGTGACGCCATTCCCGGTAGAGTCACATGTAAACAGCTTACGTCCATTTCAATACAAGAGTGCAACAAGTAATGACGAAATCACTATAGATCTACGGTGAACGGCGTATCAATTATTTTAAAATTTAGTTTGAGCCGAATTATGGGAATTATTATTACCCAGATGTCAGCTCACTTTTCGTATTGGAACTTCTTCCATTTTGATATGCGGATATTTCCACGATTCAAATAAAGTACGCCTATTTGAATTATGTACTATTTGATTTAGGTATATATGCAGTGCCATATGCGTTTCGATCCGGTTCCATAGCCAAATATTATATATCTAGGACAGTAGGAAGTGAACCAACGTATGACATTTTAAATAACTGCATTTGTGTATAATTCACTCAATTGATTTAATTTATATTTGACGATTCAGACAGGGCCCCATACCTCAGTACAATATTACTGACCTACGTATGGTAATTTTAGAAAATATTAAGAAACGTCCAGCCTGTTTTTACTGTATTTTTCGTTCAATCGAATGATTCCTACGTGAATCGATCAATGTAATATCAAGTTCTAATAAGAATGAGTTTTATCTCCAGTTAACTTTAAGTTAATATAACTATTTTATTCACTGCGAGAGGTACGTCGAAATTCCGTCGTTGTAATGCATAGCCTAGTATAATTTGCGTGCAAATATTGACGTCATGTGGTGCCCTGTACTTGTCCATGTGTTTATGCATCGCGTGTCTAGTCGGCCTGAATCTACTATACCTTTATCATGGAATTGTTCTTAATTATAATCTCTAACGACTGAATAAAACCACATTGCGGTTCATTTATTAAAATTCTTTAGTATGAGCTCAACATTATGGATATTTTCCCTCCCTCAAGCTTTACTCTTTAAATGAATGCGGACAGTATCGATTGGAAACAATCAAGCATATGCTCAGTTTGTCACATTGCAGGGAATATATACGTAATAATGCCAGAACATTTATGACAGTTTCGGAAACATAATATGGGTGTATGTGAATGGAAATGGGGATATGGGAGGGTGGAGCGGAGGAGTGATAATAAACTTCATAGTTGTGGTATGTACAGTTATAGTGCGGGTTTACCTGATGTTATCTAACATATCCTCAAGATGTTATCTTGGTATTATAATACAAGTTGCCAATTACTTTACAAAGAGTTTCAACAGTGTCCGTCTCGTTATAGCGACTCAGTACATAATAGTTGAGAGGGAACGGACTGAATAAGCTGACTACGTTCCGGACAGATGCTGTTTCTGCACGTGTCGGCACGTTGACAGTCACCGTGCACATATACGTAACGAGTTGTGTAGGCTATCCTCATAAAAGTAATGTAATATGAGCTAACTCTGTGGTGGTTAGCGGCCAGTTGCATGTGTTTATTTTTACTCTAGGTGCAAATATGGCGAGACAACATAGGAAATTTCGATATATTCCATTGGTAATGGGAAAGAGTAAACTAAAGTGGATTTGGTTATATCCCCTAATTTTATGCACCTCTAATTTACGCGGGCTCATTGGACATTACGAGGGTGGAATCTCCCACAACCCCGCATAGTTCTGATGCGGACCTTATAACTACGTTGATTTGATAAAAACTAGAAAGTAGAAACCGGAAATTACGGTGCATTCTTCTTTTTGGGTTTGTCTAGTGTCACTTTATCCACAACCGATAACTTTATCTAGGTTTACTCCATAGGCAATGTGTATTTAAAAGTTAATACGGCATGGGTTTGGTTTCAACCGATTAATCAAACATAAATTTGTCGAAGGTTCATAATTATTGTTTTACTAAACACTTCTTAAACCCATCAACTGTTAGAAATTAAGCGAATAATTCCAAAGAAAATATGTGATTATGTGTACATACTACGAATAACCCCCCGTTTTTCAGTCTAGTATGCTATACCTATGCGCACAATTATATGACTGTTTTGCTTTTCGAATCTCCACCTGAAAATTGGTTGAGACGAAACAGTCGTAATATCTAACGGCAGAATAGAAAACGACAGTTGTCAATCAAAGTTATTTATAAATGTTGCTAATTGTCTGCTTTTAGCTCTATGTAGTGCAGTGTGGACGAAGTTGCCGTTTGCTTTACTTGTATGTTACTTACATTGACATTTATTCATCAACATGGCGGAAAGTTTAGGAGTAAACCGCCGGATAATTATTGTACGTAACATTAAGGAAAGAATGGCTTTCGTAACTTCGATGTTAGAAGATGTAATAAACGAGGATTTATATCGTCTTGGTAGTCTATGTCGAGATGCATCAAGACGGAGACGGTGTCGCAGCGACGAAGTGGGTCAAATCTTTGGAAAATATTCGAACTCCGGCGAATCTCAAAGTGCGTGAGAGGGTGCCACTTTGACAAAACCCCACGCATAAACGGTAGGGGGTAACTAATACATACTCAGTGGAAGAAAACGTTACCAATATTCTGACAATCTACAACCATTTATATAGTTATATCCTCAAAAATTACAAAATTATGACGATTATTAACAAATATATGCCACTTCAGATGGGCATGGAGCACTAGTCTAGAGTAAGGAGATGTGACGACCATGTGCAAAGCTGACAGTGACACCATCGTGGTTCTAACACTATCAGTACACAAGCGCCCTCTTTCCTTTTAACGTTTTAAGTTCGCTGTTCGTGTTTTGGTTTTCGGGTTTAAGTTTTGATTTGCGTTTACTTTAAGCTCTTTTGGTTTGAGTTCTAAATTCAGAAGAGCGCCATCGTTTTATTTTTCATTCCTGGTTTTACTTTTAGCAATCTTGGTTGTAGCAGGTACGTGTCTTTTGTGGGATTTATTTTATTCATTCTGTATATCTTGTTAGTGTTATTATCATTGGTATATTTTAACGTTTTATTTATTACATTTATATGTGTGTTATCTGCCGAATATTTTGTGTTATCTTATTTTAATTGTTTTTTAGCTTTTTGTTTGTTGTGTTTGTTTTTAAATTTATTGATATTCTTCTTTTGATTTAACTTTATATTGAATTATTCTAATTCCCTTTGTCTTTTCTTCGCTTAATATCTCTTTTGTTTTATCCGTTTTCCTTTTCATTGATTGTTTTCTTTGTCTGTTTCGTTTTACACCTCTTGTGTTTTTTTCAGCGATGGCCACCCATAAACGTTGGCGAACATGCATTCGATGCAGACGTGACCCGCTATCGGATATCGTTCCTATGTATCGTTGATATCGCTTTCGAAGAAAACGACATTGATGGTAGGATATCAAGCTATCGATACATGTACATTTATGCTACTTGTTCACATCATTACGGGGCTTTCCTTGTTTTGGACAAGTTGACATACCGCTATTCCAATAAATTTGAGGAGACGGTGTGTATACACTTTCACTACTGGTATTAGAGGATTTCATACTTTAATTAAGCTACCCCCGTGATTACGTAAGTATTGATCACACAGTTAGATGAGTTAGATCATTGCAATCGATATACTGGTCACGCCCGGTACCGTGACTGATTTCGATGAACTTTGTTGTTTCAGCGTCCCATTAAAAGTGTGAGATTTTTGTGGATTGTATTCGTTTGGGTATTTCATGTATATGTAAGTGAATTATTCCCCGAGAAAGTAAACGAGGAAATTATGGACATCTTGCTCGAGTACTCCTCATTGTAATGACAAAATGCTTTACTGAAAGCAAATCTATCACTGTGCTAAAGACTTGAAATGGAAATGTATGAGTGTACGCTATACAGCCATTAATGTCATGCATGGATATTTCGGGGAGTGGTTTTAGTGCTGAAAACAAACTTGCAAGGGGAACAGTGTTGCAGGTCAAGATAATAAAAACGGAGCTATATGCATATATAATGTAGACCTGTTTATGCAGTGGCATCTGTAGGAAATTTATTGGGGGAGAGTTTAATTTTATTGTTTTTCGCACCACCAATTTGGGGAACGGGTAAAAAAATCGGAATGGGGAGGGAAGGTAGGGTTAATTAGGTGCAAGGTGTTGTTTTCTTTTATAGTTTTTAAAAAGTAAATGACCTTTCAAATTTTTTTCATATGTATTCTCTGGCAACACATATGCACACAACGCACAATTCAGCGTCTTATATGCATCCCTTTATAAACGAGTTTCTATGTTTTTGCACTTTGAAATATTAAGAGAAATTTAGAGCAATGAGCCATTCTACCTTTAATTACGCGCCTAAATCATGCATCTTTTAATGAAGGGGGTTATGAGGGACTGGTTTGATGGGAGGCCCCTCTCCTTTGAGAAAGTTGTGTGGAATTAGGTGTGTTTAGATCATGCAAAATGATTATACTTTACATAATGGAGTAAGATCGA
The DNA here is from genome assembly GCA_011317855.2 of Paelopatides confundens. NCBI lineage: Eukaryota > Metazoa > Echinodermata > Holothuroidea > Aspidochirotida > Synallactidae > Paelopatides > Paelopatides confundens. Next base: position 7,197 of record WXZC020000157.1, read on the forward strand.
GAAGGTTGAAACATTAAAGTCTGGATTAACAAAATAATAAGATGACTATAAGATGTTATAACACATTTAGTGAGTGAGAAGAAAAAAGGAAATATCACAATGATACACACGAAATGTGAAATATATTGCCATTCTTCACACCCAGAGAATATTTGTAATGATGCGGTATATCCATGTAGGCTATATATAATCAAACTCGACCTTCCATTACTTTTGGTTATAGATATATAGCTACAAAAATATAGGTCATGAGCAACTATAAACTCATCACTCCACCTCACCCTCCCACCCTTCACACCCAATCTTCTGTTGTTGCTCAGTGACTTGATCTTCTGTTCCTGTGAAGTTTTGTCGTTGTTTAAATTTACGTTACTGTTTAAAAGTTATAATTTTGGCAGTACTGCTCATAAGATTTACAAAGGTGACGAAAACAATGCGCACATGGAACCACATAGGGCTCAACCCAATGAATCCAATGAGGTCGGCCGAAGGTCGATCTGGAAATTGTCTTCGGAAAATGAATAAAGTTATTTCCACAGGCTACGATTCATAAGGGGCTTCGAAAGGGCCTCCTAATTAAGACGATAGATAACTTTTTTTGTAAATGAAAAATTGGGTATTATGCATAGGGGCCAATATATCCATTACAAACCCATATAGAAATGCTTAATACAATTGACATTTAAAATTTCTAGTGAGGCCTCGAAAGAAAAATAAAACATCAAACACGAACGAAACTTTTCACTCAAACGTTTGGATGATTGATATCTGAAACTGATCTAAAGCATGTATATTCGTCTGGGCCCGAAGCGCCCCTCTATTTTTGGAACCCAATGGCACCCAATCACTCCGTTACGCCGCTGATTGAACTATGTATCAAAGCATAGGGATTACAAATTACCAAACGGTGAGTTCGATACACCATACCAATGATCAGTAGTGGCGCCATAGAATTGTTATGGGGGGTAGGGGGAGGGGGTTACAACAGGTGATAATGAATTTTGACACAACAAACACCAACTAGTCTAATACTATTACAGAAAAAAGAAATGGCATCCTGTGATCCCGGGTTAGACATTTGTAACGGTATCTGTTGTCCGCTACTAGACGTTTCTAAATATAAACTAACTTTAACACCCAACGTCGTTATCACAGGCAAAATCACTTGAAATGATGCGAACCAGCCAATCAAATCACACACATCACGTAACTGAAAAATACAATTAGTTTAATTTTGCTACAACAAGTAAATCCGATGTCTTCATATAAATGTTATTTTAAATTCTTTAAATACTTGTTTCACCACATAAGGCTTTTTGTGTGGGGTGGCTTATTATGAGTCATTCTCTGTATGTTAATTTGTTATCAATGACAATATTGGAGCAGGGAGTTGACTGTTCCAACTTCCTGATTCTTGCCGTAGCTTAAAATGTTCGCACGAAAATGCCCATCATTTCTGCAATATTTTGTAGACATTCCGTATTCATTTGGAGTTATTATGTCAGTAACAGTTCAGCCAATAATGAAATAATTGTTCAGTTTCAAAAGTGTATCGTCCTGACCCAGTAGAATATATGTTAAGTTATATCTAATTTTAGTAGGGCACATACTCATTAACAATTGGGATAAGTTAGGGGTGTATACTGAACACAGAGAAACAAGTAGGCGACAGTGACATGTTAAAGAAAGTCAAATTTGTTATCAAAATCGACGCTTACTTTACCCGGAGCCATCGATAGCGATACAATCGATAATATGTCTATCAATAGCGTGTCCTTCCATTGCATGAACTTCACCAAGTTCACCAAGTTTCCTTGACTGAAGCGATATGCCATTGCTTGCTACAAAGATAGCGTCGATAGCGTTAACCACTTTTTACTCGATTTGTGTTCCATAAGACTGGGTGGTGATTTGTGCTGTACTTAACATGCAGTTCAACCCCACATTGGTAGCGCTGGAAATTGTGTAGACCTAGTAGTGTGCATCGACGCATGTTTTAAACCTAGCCGCGAAGGACAGAGGATAATATATATTTTTTGGAAGACAATATTTTTGTCTGTGGAACATATATTTTCTGTGGCATTGATAATATATTTGTTTAAACATAATATTTGTTTAAAGATAATATATAATTTGGGTTAAGCTATATATATTTGGAGTCGTTGAAGAGTATAGAGGTTTAATCAATTTCTCAATCGCTCATGACGTAGCTGAATTCACCAGTGGCAGCGAGGTGTCCATATTGGTTATGTCCGGTGATGTAAAATGGTCTGCTCGAGACTTCTTTGGGAAACAAAGATGTGGGATTAGTGGAGTCGTTGAATGATATATATATCGATATGTTCACTCTATTTTTAGTTTCCCCCAACTAATCCAAACTCCCCTCCAAAACACTCCAACTCCTGTCAACTAACACCCCTCCCCAACATCACACCCACCATCCATTGTTTGAGACTTATCTGTATTATTTCCAAAAGTGCAAGAGGCTTTTACCCACAAGAAAGTTGTGACGATCAAGGTGAATATCTTATTCCATATAGCTTTCCGACACATTTGTTAACACTGTTACTTCAAGTTTGGGATATATAATGCTTCCTTGCATTTTGGGAAAGAATACAAAGCTAAGTACATACAATGTTTACCATACTTAGATAGTTCTGATATTGACATGTCATAACAAATTATTATGATACTGCTTTATTCTCAATAAAATATATGAATAACAAGTGGTTGAAAGAAAACATGAAAAGATGGTTGAAACCATCAATGTAGTGAACGTTTGTTTTAAAATTATTTCTACACTTTGGATGGCTGTTTTCTTAAATAGAAAACAATTCTAAAATAATGAAAAACAGTCACGGTTGAATTACGATGAAAGAAATGAAAGCGACTTAGAAGCACCTCACTTACAGTAAGCGCAAATGTGAATGAGGCAACATGCGTGTACACATGTAACATATATTAAATATCAAATTTATTAGCAACAGATAATGAATAAATAAATAAGGCGATACACTATATACATGTATACTTTGACAGAATAATTAACATACATAGCAAAATAACCTTTACCAATTTGAAAATAATAACATGACAAAAACGTATAAGTGTAGAATTTCAACTGATTGATACCCCGATCACTATAATGTTTTATAATTATGAAAGTACATATGGTATTGCATGAGCTACAGCACCATCTTATTACAATTATATTAAGATGAAACAGGTGTGTACATAGGGGACCAGTTCCTCCCTAGAATGCCAATATGATTTATTTCGGCACCCTCTAAAAGTTAATCTGGCATGGGGCTTCTAATATTGTCACCTGCAATAGTTAGACATCAGTACAATTTTAATAAAAACCTGAACATTTCATGCGCTCACACATGATTCCTTGCCCATATTTTTAAATATTATGGTTTACCCTGCAGTTGTCACATCTTTTTTTCAGACTCACTCTGTGGCTTTCCTTCTTTATCATTGATGTCCTCCCAGAACCTTATGTTTGGTCATAATGTATGTGGCCCCCTAAAGCAACAAGCATATGCTTACCTTATTTTCTGCCAATCCCCTACATGAACTCGTACTCTGGATATGCGCAAGAGATGGAAGTACATATTGCACATTTGGGCAACATGAAATTGAAAAATATAGAGAAATATACAAACCAGTAATGTGACCCTTTTGACATCTGCTGGCTTCAAATAACCAGTGATGTCTACCAATACAATACATATGCAGATTATAATCTGCTGATATTTGATCTTCACAATAACGTGTTTCTTGTATTCAATATACCAAATCCACATACGTACTAGAGTCATGGGTTGGACGCTTGACTCTTATCGGATTACCTGTTATGGACGCTGGATTGTTGTACTCAGACTTGGACCTACTAGACTAGACTACAGCCATGCTATGAGATATGTTCAAGTTTCTTGTCTTGATATACTGTGTTTGCAAACCAGATACATACACACAAAAACCATGGCCGTTTGTTAATAACAATTTGGGATTACTAAACAGTATTGCATACAAAAAGCATGGTGTTCAAGTTAATATTGTGTGGTTTCAGTGTTTTATATGGTATGTGCAAGGTTACAAAGAAACATGTAACATACAATAAAGCTACACAACAAAGGTAACACAGATGCACTTCTGCAATTATTATTGACAATAAACCCTGATAATGGAAGCAAAATGCATTTGCAGGTGAATACAATAACTGGAAGACGAAGAGACACAAGTAAACTTTAAACACGGTACAATACATGGTGACCACACGAACACATTGATGTACACACTTCAAAAGAGGAACCACTTACCGAGAAGCGATTATGTAGGCAAGGCTGGTTAAATGCACAAGATGTTTAATTTTAGCTTTTGACAGGCTGGTACAAATTTGTTTATTGTACCAACTAAAACATTGATAAGAATGAAACAACCACTAAATTACTGAGTACTTAGCAGCATTCCATTTGACATTATGGAGCAGTCGCATGTGAAGAAATAATCCAATGGAAGTTTTGAAGAACAATATACTTTATCAAGCTTCTATTCTCCAGGAACCTTGCATATGCAGATATAGTTAAATCCAGCATGTCAACAAATTCCACAACGTACCAGCCCGTCATGAGTCAGTATACAATGAGTGACCTCCATATATTGCAAACAAATCAAAATATATCCATGTATGACACTACATTTTGGATTATTTTGAATAAAGACCTTTATTTGATTTTTTAAATGGATATAACCACTATAAAAAATAAACCTGCGATATGATATTACGTATGGAGGAAACTAATTGAATATTACTGTACCTGTAAGGTACAACAAAACAAAATGACCTCTGATTACTCTGAAATTGTGCAAAAAAAGGAAAGTAAACAATTCATTTTATGATACATTTATTTTATGTAATGTGCACTTGATCACAATTGGATCAATTCTTCAAATATTTCCATACAAAGTCAAATGAATATAAATATATAGTGTCACTGTCACCATTTTTCGTCGGAAATACTTTTGTTGACTGGAAAAGAAATGTTCTTATTATTTAAGATATGTAGTATAAGAGAGATGTACTATTATTTGACTGGCTTATATGTGATTTGACAACAGCATATGTGAACAAAATCATATGGGGCATACTGCCTCGGTTTCCTAGGAAAACCAATGGTATTATACACTCTCATAATGCTGCTTAAAAATTAAACAAAGAATGACAATTTGTTTTGTCCTACCACTTGTAACATTATGTACTGAAGAAGCTACCATGTCATCATATAATTTCAGTTTTTGGTTTATAGTTTCAGTTATTTCACGACACTAAGCTGCCACATATACATGTGGGAAGCCGAAGTGGCTTGTAACTTACACTTCACTGTTTTAACATATAATATAATGCAATAAAATGGTGCTACCGCATGGGTAGGTGACACATCCATATATTTATTCTGTACAAGCTCCTGAAAAGGGGCACGTAATGAAGGAAAATACAACAATGTACTATGGTGAGCAGTATGATAGTGTCTCTGAAGGATCATGCCGTAGAGGACTGTTTATACACCTCTTAGATATTAGTGACTACCAAGATAGACATCACTTTCTAATTTAATCACATTAGTACAGTCCTGGTCCTTTGCAAACTCGACACAAATGATACTGCAGCTTGTCCACTCAGGCGTACAATATAATCCACATGTACCACAGACCACATGTGTTTGGTATAGTTTACCAATAGCTTTACAAGAGAGAGGATATATAGTGTAGTTTTGTATGTCCTGGATTGTTGCTGTGTGTTCCGTTTTCTGCTACATCCAAGCACTTAGCTTGGATACAGAATTATCATATAACATAATTACTACCAAACAACCAGCAGATACACTACATTATCACTACCATTTTCTCATTATATTACTTCATTGCTATATCAATACATATACTGTAATTTACTACTACTATACTACATTTAGCATATATATACACTGTCACAGCGGAGTTTAAACAAAATAAAGAGACTCAACAGCACAATTATGGTGACAACTTCGACGTGTATTTCTGGTTCTAAGACATTTGTGAAATATACATCATTTGTGAAATATTCATCATATATAATATTCAAGGGACATCATGCCACATGTGTATTGTTTCTTAGGAATTTACTCATATATAACATGGTGTAAGATGTAAATTTTGGAATTACACATGAGATCTTGGATAATTGCTGTAAAGAGGCTATTGTGTTGTGACCTCCAAGACTTCCTGTCTGTTCTCTCATATGCATGGAATGGGAAGGTGAACAGAGGTTAAGGGAAGGGACTCTGTGTAACACTGTTATACTACTATTTACCAATACATGTACCATATATATATATACTGCATATCACATATTTAGTAGTTTCGTCAAGCCTTTGTTACTTTCTCTCTCTGTGTATAAATTGGCAGTCGTAGTGACAGCGTAATATTGTATCCACGAGCCTGTATCAATGTTCCTGTCCGGAATGCTTAAATGTGTATTACTGTGCCACCATTGACACACCATGCCTACATAGTCTAAACATACAACGTGTTTTATTCACGCCATCGCCGGAGGGCTGGCACTATTTTTGTGAGGGTAATTCAGTGTTATATAGTGAGAAGTTCCACGGGTCGGTAAACATTTTCGATGACCATTGCGCCATCAAAAATATCTTCCCGCCTGCTCCATATATTGGGGGACATCTTCCTTCGCCCCGCGTATAAACCTAGTATATTACACGTTTTCTGCATTCGGGTAGAAAATCAAGTTCTATTCTAGGACTTCCGAGAGAATAATAAGTAACCATCAAATAGCTCAAAGAATAATGAACCGAGTCATGATTTATCCGTCGAACTAAATGTGTGAAGGATTTACTTCATAGTCAAATATAGTATAGATGCGGAACTCAGAGGTGCTGTATATAATGGCTGAACTCAAGTCTGTGTCAAATATAACTACTCTAGTTTGATCTGACAGAAGTGAGAAAATTAAATAAATTTCTGATTCCTTGTGGTCATGAATATGTATGCGTGTGATGCACTGGCTTATAAACACGACACGCTCAGTCAAGAAACGCACACAATAGGTTAAACACCAGAATCGATGTACATGCGTCCCTTTGGAGTTGTAAGTTTTTTTTATGTTGGTAGAATAATATCAAAGGTCATTTGAGGTCAGCAGTGAAATCGAACTGTTTACTCAACAAGTAGTACAGCTTGGGTGAATCTCATACTTAGTAGATATAAGTTCCCCTTAATAATGAGTAATCCATTCCTATTTTTGGTGGATGTCAAACTAATGTCATCACAAGTCAGCACATGAAATTTTCGTAAACAACTTCCTTTCCCAAAACTATTTTTTATGTACGCCGAAGATCATGTGAGATCAGCCGGCATTCGATCGTCACAATTTGATTATCTTGTAAACATAACTCAATAACTACAGCTTGGATGAATCATATATTTTGGGTTTGTAGGTAGGCTTACCTCGGAATACTCAGTTCATAGTCTTTTTGCTGAGGCCAAGGCCTCAACGGTATACTTTATACATCATTTTAGTCATGTTAAACAAGGTAGCTCAGCAAGTACAGAATGGATGAATTTCATGCTTGGTTATGTTATACACTTTCGTGAGTTACTCGGTTGCTACCACGCCGCTACACTGTAAGCCTTATCATTTTAGCTACAAATACCCTAAAAAATGCCTTGTTTTCTCGGGTAAATTTGAACCCGAGTTGTCCGACTCCAGTGAATCCAGCCACATACTGGCAGTGGTGGCGCCAGCGGGGGGGGGGGGACAGGGGAACATTCCCCCATCGG
>WXZC020000158.1:0-15020 GCA_011317855.2 Paelopatides confundens
GAACAAATTGTGCATTTGTATTAATCACATGCAACCCCCAACGGAACAAAAATCAGAAAATTTCCAATTTTTCGACTGTTTGGTGATAATTTGAATTGAAACTTCACAGGTAGGCCAATTGACAACGTTGTAATCGAATGTTATAATCGGAAAATCCCAAGAAGCAACTCAAAAAGCTGCTTTAAGCGATATTACCAATAATTTGCACTTCCTACACATTTACCACTAAGTTGGAAAGGAGAACAGGGCTGATTTACGCTCATCAAAGGAGAGTCGACCTTCACATAGATTAGCATTTTTTAAATTCATCTTATTGCTTGTAGGTACGTTAATAAGAATATTATCACTCTCTAATAACATGTCACCGCTATCTCTCCTTAAACGACGAATATTATTACAATTTTTATTACACTTCACCAAATGCAAACATTATTCCATATTTATCCCATTGTTATTGTGATGGTCAAATGTCATTTGATGTCACCAGATGGCAAAATGTGAAAATCTTGTAAATAGGACATCTCAAGAAGGGAAGCTTGTGCAATTATCATAATTGGTATGTTGATGTTCAATGTTGAGTACAAGAAGATTATTGTTTTTTATGAAAGTCAAAGTTCATTTTATATCACCGGAGGTAAAATGCCAAAAAATGGTAAACATGGTATTTCATTAAGCGAAGCATGGACTTATTCTTACAATATATGTGGAGTACACATAATGAGTACATTTGAGGTCATTTGAGGTCACCAGATGGCAAAATGTTGAAACCTTGAAAATATGACATCTCAATAAGGGAAAATTGGGCAATTCTTATAATTGGTATATTGAGTACAAGAAGCCTGTTATTTGTCGTGAACGTTAAAGGTCATTTGAGGTCAACACATGGAAAATACTAAAACCTTGTAAACAAGGTATATCATTAATATAAGAATGGACTTATTGCATACATTCCATATGTATGATGCATGATGAGTACAATATGCCTATTGTTTTTGGTGGTGAGAAGTAAAAGGTAATTTGATGTCACCATAGAGCAAAATGTGAAAGCCATGTAAGCATGATATCTCCAGAAGGAGAGCTTGGTTAGGTTTCTTCATTGATATGTAGATGTCCCATATTCATGAAGAATGTTGTGTTTTATGGAAGTAAAATATCATTAGCGTTCACCAGAGGTAAAATTGCCAAAACCTTGTGAACACGGTATCCAAATGGAAGCATGGATATATATCATGCATTGCACCTTGATGACCAACATAAGAGTATTGAGGTCAACAGTCATTTGTTGTGAAAATATTATACTTCAAGAAGGGGAAGTTTGGACAGGAAATGTACATAGCATGTGGATGTCCCATATCATGTACAATGTTGTGCAAACTATGTTCCATTTTAGTTTAGATGATCATACATATTGTTCCAACTTATTATATAGCATTGAAACCTCAATGCATTTTTGCATTTTGGTACTTTGAGGTAGAGAATTATATCTTATATAAACGAAATGATAGTTGTGTGAATTTATATAACGGAAGGTTAGTTAACATTTTAAAGTATAATTAGTCAGTATAATTATGATTAAATTATACTAAATTATACTAAATTTCCACTATTGACATCCGAAGTACGGGTATGCAGTTATTGACCGTTAACATTTACCAAGATCAACGCATAGCGTATATTATCTTCATGAAAAACAACACTTCATGTCTCCAGTCAGTGTAAGAAACGCATGCGTTGGTGAATAGGTCAGTGTGGTTTCCTCATCACTTATACAAAAGCGTTTCTTAATAGGTCGGTGTGGTCTCCTCCTCGCTGAAACAAAGGCGTTTGTGAATGTGGCTAAATTGTGTGAGTAACACTGAGACCTGTAATAATTAACAGTAAAATTTTCTATGGTTCTCTTTGCGCGATACTTTTATTTGTCTTCTGTGTTTATATAAAACATGTTTCTCATAGAATTTCGCTTAATCCATGAAAAGGACACACCACCTTTCATCCGTGTTGACACCCATGGAATATAAGCTCAGAGTATATACACGTTCATATCTGTTTTATCACAGACTTGTGCATTTTCGAGTTACATATTACTTCAAGAATTTTATATTGGCCTATAATGCTGGAAGATTAAATTTTTCGTGGAATGGTTGATCTGCTCAAAATTACTTCATAGGAAATCATACTTATATCAGCATATATTTTCCAACTGAAAATTTTAGTCGAAACTTGCTGTTTGTGGATCTTCCAAAGAAGAACGTTCGCCCCACATTTTAGAGCCTGGTTACAATCCTTAAAATTGGGTTTAGTAAATATACATATACGTATTTTTATTTTATTTTGAAGGGGACTGGTTGGAATTGTAATTGCTAATTTTGTGTCACAATGTTCCCACATTTTCTATTACTTGCATATACCATATCATGTCAGGCTCCAGTGAAGCCATATTTATGAGATGTCCGTAGTAGACACTCGATTGTGCTATATCGTACATTTTTCGTAATAACACTTTTGTACAGAACAATTTTTTCCACGCCATGATAGAAAAACACATTTGTTGACAAATGTTTCCATAAATAAATTGTAAGTACAACGGCTGAGCAATATATACCGTACCAAATCAAATACATATTAAAACATTAACGTTAAGTGATTAATATTCACTTAAATGGAAACCAATCAATGCAAGTAAACCACATCTGGTATCCATTCGACTACAAGCCTGATAATGGATATCGAGAAAAACGTGACAAAATATGGTCCTGTTCGGAGTATATTAGTGAAACTTGAGGAAAACAGACAATATATATACATAAGAGATAACGTTTGATATAAAGTCATGCTTCAAAGTAACCGGAACTAGTTGCGCAATAATATATAAAGTACTGTTGTTAGTTAATCTTTCATCAATATGTGAATATAGGCTATTTCTAATAATTTGTCACCAAATCTTGGATTAACATAATGCTGCATTCTCCATCTCATCAGGGGGCCAGTTACTTCCACATATTATCTATAATGTATTTATTTATTTATTTAGTTTTATTAAATGAGAAGCATATATCATAGTCAATGTTGTGCTACAAAGCTATATAATTTAGTTTTCTGCTAAATATTAATGAATATGAATTTGTATCCTATCGTCCTTGTTACTAGATGATGGAGACGTGAGACTGGTGAATGGAAGTAACAATGCTATGGGTCTGTTAGAAGTACTGGTGAACAGACAGTGGGTTAGAGTCTGTGGTGACTCGTGGACACGTTATGGGACATACGTTGCTTGTAATCAACTAGGTTTCTCCTGGGGATATTACAACTTTTCGCAAGACGTTGGCAGTCATTATATTCAATCAATACCGTGTAATGGGACAGAATTTTCTATTAAAGGATGTTCTACGTATCTCACTAAGACAGCATCCTGCATGAATAATTACATCGTATCATTAACTTGTTACGGCACAAGTGAGCCCTTATTCGGTTATGTTGCATGTCGATTATTCACTAGATTGGGTTCTATTAATTCTGTATTTGTTATTTTTGTTCTCTGCTGATACGGGTAGGTATTATCAGACTATAATGTGTGTAAAATAATGTTCGCCTCCGTATAAATAACACAATAAACCGCAACAACATATCACACTACATATGACATTGTTTATAAATACACTTCTGACAAAGTTTGGCGTAACAATGGACAATGCAACTAATATAAAATGGATATTCCCCTGACAGAAATGTCTACATCACAATGTCAGAACCTGATATAAATTGTTTATGTTATGAATATATCTGACAAGACTAGAGTGAGTGACGTTATTTTTGTTGTGGGGGCAATGTCTATGTTTAGCTTTTTAATGTACATTTATCTACAAAAGAAAGACAATATATTTGAGTTCAGTCGTTCCTATACATGATTTATAAGGAATTCCCAACTGTTTTCTAATGATCACCCCCACTCGCCCTCCTATTAAACTAAAATAAAACTGATTCCGTTTACGAGTACGTATTGCAATAATCTAATCAACATTCATTCAGGCTGTCATTTGCCATAGTCTAACCAGAGTGTGAAATCCCTCAGTATTTATTTTTCTACTCCTGTGTCGTGTTTCCACGGAGAAAGGTAAGGTACTATTACTGAAAAAATATCAGCAATTTAGCTTATATTTCACTGCAAAATTGTTGTTAGGGAAAACAATACCAGCATTGGTTTGTGTTAAACATGCTGAAAGTAAAGATTGTCAGCACTGAATCCCACCATTAGCATATTTTACATAAGATACACAGTATTGCTACTAAAAACAAATCCCATCATTAGATTATGTTACATAGAGGAAGTAAACATTGATGTTACTGAAAACAATATCAGCATTAGTTTGTGTTAAACAGGGTGAAAGCAAAGGGTGTTCCTACTGAAAAGAATGCCAGCATTAGCTTAAGATATTAAATGGTGAAAGTAAACAGTGTTCTTTCTGAAAAAAATGCCAGCATTAGCATATTTTAGTATTGTTACTAAAAACCAATCCCATCATTAGCTTATGTTACATGGATAAAATAAACAGTGATGTTACTGAAAACAATATCAGCATTAGCTTAAGAGTTAAATGGTGAAAGTAAACAGTGTTCTTTCTTAAAAGAAGGCCAACATTAGCCTACGTTACATGTTAAAGTATACAGTGTCGTTACTGCAACAATGCTAACATTAGCTCGTGTTATATGGTTAAGGTAACAGTGTTTTTACTGAAAATAATGCCACCATTAGCGTATTTTACATGGTGAAAATAAACAGTATTGTTACTAACAACCAATCTCAACATTAGCTCATGTTACATGGAGAAAATAAATTTCCTGCGCAATTTCTATAGAGGTTAGAAAATATCTATATAATCATGTATGCATATATGCAGAGCATGTATGCCTATGCAAATTGCATACTTACGTACGTACATATATAATAGGTGTACAATACAAACAAATCGGTTGACCATTACCGTATATACAGAAATGATCTGATTTTAGAAGAAACCGTGAAGAGGAGCGTCTATAAGCATAGAATAGAGCGTCTATAAGCATAGAAACCTGTCTAGTATTTTTTGAAATATAGCAGTTTTTCTTTTTTACACCTCTGTGTGTATGTATTATGTATATCAATAAGTTAGAAAGCAATATCTATTAAAAAATGATCGGTGGCGATTTTTTGAAAGGTCAAGGTAAAGTTTCACTAAAGTGTCACATTTTAATGTAAACACACTTTCAATGCCATTTAAAAAAAAATGCTCAACATAGACCCCCGCACCACAAAAAAAAGTATTATTATGTGGAAGCCCGGAGTATTCTTTTCAAAATAATCCATGTGTCATGTCCCCGTAGGTGTTGAGTTATTGTTTTAACAATTTCTTAAAAATAATTGATTTTTTGAGTAAATTATACATACATGTATGTTAAGGGTTAAATATCCTCTTGATATCATAAAGGTCAGATTGTATTATGTAATTGCAGCATAAATACAGTGATATAGTTTAAGGTAAAGTACAGATGTAAAGGCATTGGGCTACTGTATGCTAAGTTGGCTTCTGTTCATGAGACCTAATATAGACATTATTATGCTATGTGTAATTATTATTGTGTCATTCACTAAATATCCTCTATATAATTGATAAAATTACATACACGGCCTAACATAACGCTACAGTTCGTATATTCCATGTTCATGGCATCATACATAAATAAAAAGAGAACCATCCTATGCAATAATTACTACAACACAGTAACTGCAAAAACACACCTAGCCAACAACAAAAAACACTATAGCTTAGGCTTAACTTCTATCTAAATACCAGTATTTGCATCTAAAAGATTCAGTACTTCGATCTATCCCAAAAGAAAGTTAAAACAATCACCCCCAAACCACGCTGAATGAACATACTCCCGAAAACGAACACAAAATGAGCTCTGGAAAAAACACCGAACTTATATGTCACCGTATTCCATCCCCCCCCCCACCCCGCCCCACACATACACTGTATGTCTCTCTATGCACAAACGACAGTGCATTATTATTTTTCTCTTTATTATTATCAATGGGCTATAAAATAACAGGGGGTTACGTAAGATTAGTACAGGGAGACAAGTACAACTAGTTCCCCCATTATTGGACCCGATATTACTTTATAGCATATGTCGTAAACAACTGAAAACAGAAGAATATGATACCAAACATAAGTACTAGTTTATAGCTTAACCTCTTTCTACGAAACTGAAATAAAGTTAATGTTGTCCCTATAACGTAGGTTGACACATTACGAAACGTCTGAAGTATTTCAGTAGGCATATTGTCTGACTTCAGTCAAATAAAAAATACTTGTACTTCATTTGCTTACAGACTCAACACTAACAGTCTTTCCATTCTCGATTATCGTGATGTCAGTTTTGTTCTTAGTCGTCGTTTCCTTTCTTGTCGGCATAGTGTGGTATTACAGGCGACGGCCATTGGCTAGGCGTTTGAGGCCGCTTCCGGCGATACCAAGGCCATCGCTGCAACGTCGTGTGCTGCCCGCTCTAGTAATCGAGAGTAATGAAAGTGACTCTGACAGTAACTATGAACAAATATCTGCAGAAGACGACCCCCCGGAGGATTCATACTATATTACCCCTCTTTCTGACGATAGTTACGATCCTTCGATGAGCCGACCTGTCGAAACGGTAACGGTTCAGGTTCATGCTAGTTTCACTGGTGATATAGTAGATGGAATGAAAGAAGAGACATCCGACGAACATATTTCAGAAGCCACTAGTGGCAATAACGGAACCGTTATCCATACCTCAGCAGACGAGGTTAGCAATCACAATAGTGAAAACGAGGACCAAAAGAGAAAACCAAACGAAGAACCAGTTTGTGGTCAGCTGGAAGAACATGAGTATACACATTCCTTTGTAGTTGACGGTGACATACGAAACGAGCCCACAAAAAACGAAATGATCATATTACCGGACATAAAATCAAAGGAAACTGATCTTAGAGATGATAGCCTGGACTTGAAAGAAACCACGGTATAATAATATATATATGTCATTATCAATCTCTCTTTTTTTGTATATGTATCACTATCCGTTTCCCTGTCTGATTATCTGTCTGTCTGTATGGCTAGCTGTATATATCTGCTTATATATTTGACGGCCTGCCTGCCTGCCTGTCTGCCTGTATATTGGCTGGTCATTCGTCTTTTCTGTATGTATGACCGTTCATCGGTAAGTCGGACGCTTATAATGTCAGTATATCGTTCGGTCTGCTGATATGTCGGTCTGTGGATCTGTTTTCTATATCGAATCTGTTCACTCATCTTACTAGTTCAAGTTCTGTATGGATGATATGCAGTATTACATGACATCGTATGGTACCTGTCACCAGATTCACAAATATTACTAGTTAAAGCTCTCTATGGATGATATGCAGTATTATATCTCACATAACCATATGGTACATGTCACCATATTCACTCATCTTACAAGTTCAAGTTATGTGTGGATGGTATGCACTATTACATATAATAAAAGCATATGGTACCTGCCACATATTCACTCAGCCTATTAGTTCAAGTTATGTATGGATGATATGGAGAATTACATATCATATAATCATAAGGTACTTGTCACAGATTCATTCATCTTACTAGTGCAAGTTATGTATGGATGATATGCAGTATTACATATAATGTAGCCTTATGGTACTGTCACATATTCATCTTATTTGTTCAAGCTATGTATGGATGATATGCAGTATTACATCTCACATAACATGTGTTATCTGTCACAAATTCATCTTATTAGTTCAAGTTATGTATGGGTGATATGGAGTATACATCGCACATAGCCATATGGTACCTGTCACAGATTCATATTACTAGTTCAAGTTATGCATGGATGATATACAGTTTTATATCTCACATAACCATATGGTACCTGTCACAGATTCATCTTATTAGTTCAAGTTACGAATGGATGATACACAGTATTGTATCTCACATAACCATTTGGCACCTGTCACAGATTCACTCATGTTACTAGTTCAAGTTATGTATGGATGATATGCAGTATTACATCTGACATAACCATATGGTACTTGTCACCAGATTCACTTATCTTACTAGTTGAAGGTATGTATGGATGATATGCAGTATTACATATCACATAACCATATTGTACCTGTCACAGAATCACTCATCTTACTAGTTCAAGTTATGTATGGATGATATGCAATATTACATCTGACATAACCATATGGTACTTGTCACCAGATTCACTCATCTTACTAGTTCAAGTTATGTATGGATGGTATGCAGTATTACATATCACATAGCCATATTGTACCTGTCACAGAATCACTCATCTAATTACTAGTTCACGTTATGTATGGATGATATGCAGTATTACATCTTACCTAACCACATGGTACCTGTCACATATTCACTCATCTTATCAGTTTAAATTATGTATGGATGATATGCAGTATTACATCTGACATAACCATATTGTACCTGTCACAGATTCACTCTTCTTACTAGTTCAAGTTATGTATGGATGATATTCAGTATTACATCTCGCATAACCATATGGTACATGTCACCAGAGTCGCTCATCTTACTAGTTGAAGTTATGTATGGATGATATGCAGTATTACATATCACATTACAATACGGTACCTTTCACCAAGTTCACTCATCTTACTAGTTCAAGTTCTCTATGGATGATATCCAATATTACCTCTCACATAACCATATGGTACAAGTCACCAGAATCGCTCATCTTACTAGTTCACGTTATGTTTGGATGATATGCAGTATTACATCTTACATTACCATATGGTACCTGTTAGAGATTCACTCATCTTATCAGTTTAAGTTATGTATGGATGATATGCAGTATTACATCTGACATAACCATATTGTACCTGTCACATATTCACTCTTCTTACTAGTTCAAGTTATGTATGGATGATATGCAGTATTACATCTCACATAAACATATGGTACATGTCACCAGAGTCGCTCATCTTACTAGTTCAAGTTATGTATGGATGATATGCAGTATTACATATCACATAACCATATGGTACTTGTCACCAAATTCACTCATCTTACTAGTTCAAGTTCTCTATGGATGATATGCAATATTACTTCTCACACAACCATATTGTACATGTCACCAAAATCGCTCATCTTACTAGTTCAAGTTCTGTATGGATGAGATGCAGTATTGCATCTCATAAAAATATATGTCACTTGTCGTCATGATCTCTACTGGTACAATGTTCTGTATCGATGATATGTGGTATTTCAGCTCATATAACCACATGGCACTTGTCAGATTCACTCATATTATTAGCGTCACACAAGTACATGACCAGACGATGTAATATTAGTTTATTAGTGTAACATCATATGTGTAATAGGAGACTGACCAGTCAGAGCCAGCGGTGTAAAAAATGGATACGATAGATGGTATGGTACATTTTAAAACAATTCAAAACTCTGAACTTAAACTTAAAACACTTTCAGAGCAAATGTACATATACTGTACGTACCCCAATGTGCAGATACATATCGGGATAGGGAAGAAACATGTATTTTCGTTAATTATACTTTGGTAGTTACTACATATCTTTGGGTCATAGTGTTTTTACAAATGGAACATTGTACTAGTTATGAATCAGAGTAGAGGTGAGATGGGGTGGAATGTCGTTTAATTGTATATATATTTATTTTTTTGTAACGCAACTATATATTATAAGTATTAAGGTATACAATGTACCAATGCTATTAAAGGGAGGTGAACCGTTCTCCAGATATTTGGGTGAATATCAGGGTGGAGGTGGTATGGGTTGAATGTGGTTTAATATTATATATTTAATTTTGTAACGCACCTATCTATTCGCAATAGTAAAGTCAATGCACCCATGTTAGTAAAGGGGGATGGTGAACCGTTCTCCGTGCCTCTTATTTGTACATATAGCATAGGCTACACTAAGGATAGACAAATTCAATCTTATCATTTTCCCCTCAAATACTCCTAAACGATACACATTGTCCTAAAACTGTTGGTTATATTTTAAATTTCATAGCAACCCGAACGGTATGCATATCACCACAGAAGCACGTGAGAGAAAAGTAAAAGCATGTTGATGTTCGTAATTTACACGCTATGCTCGTGTTGTATTACCGTGTAAGCTATACTGTTTATCTTCAATGTCATGTATGACAGTGTGCTCCTCGCCTTGGATATTTATATAGTATGGATGTATACTTTTCAGTCGACGATGGGCGACATCATGTTGTGTTTCCCTGATTGATTGGTTTTAATTTATATGATTTAGACCAAACTATGTCACTGTTCGGCTTAATCTAAGTCCTTTTATAAGAGCAAGACAGGGAAAGAGAATGCTTGCGATTTCTAATCAAGCCGTTTTCGTCCGTATCACTTCTCTTTAAGTTACAACATGATGTATATACACAAAAGCCGCTGTCGCTATCATATGTATACTATTAAGTCGTTGTGGTTGTTTTATAATTATATAACATTAAATATCAGAGGTGTAATACTCGCGCCTGTGGACTCAGACTCGGGATCAGACTCAAATTCGAACCTATTCATATGTCATATCCTCTGCCGGATGGACAACTGGTTTCATTAAAAGTAACACATTGTGTTGACATTATCGTGTATACAAATTATGGAGGAAATTGACTGTGTTTCAATAACAAGTTGTAGTTTGAAGACTTCATGAATCTTCATGAAGAAAGGGAAATAAATCATAACCTTTTTTTTAGAGATCACATAAATACTATATAAAAATATATGACGAGTCTATATAGTTGTATGTATAGTTTATAACTCATTGAATACATGAGTTACCCTGAATAATTATGGTAAGCAGGTTTTAATTGTTTTTGGGAATTGTACACTGGATAAGTTGGTATATAAATTGTATATACATTTTTATAGAAATTCAGGTAATGAAAATAAAAACTTGATTCTTCAACTCCAAATAGCGAGGATATGAGTATGGGAATGATAATTATGGATTTGTATACATTCCGGTGACATAGCGATTCATATAATGAAAATGTCCACCTTTATTCTTACAAAGTAAGGAGAGAGGAACATGGATATGGAATGGCGGATATGAATTGTATAGAGTTTCTATATAAATCTTATAGACATCCTATAGAAAATCGTATGGTAAATCTATAAAAATTATTATAGAAATTCTTATAGAAATTAAAAAGAATTCTATAGAGATTATGTAGATACTCTTATATGTATAGCTCATTGAATTGAATTGGTTATTTTAATATTTTATGCAAAATGTGTATTATTTCATTTTAGTTCTTGTTATTGCGTTGTATGCATTGGATATGTTAGCATATGTTTATTGTATGTGTGTTGTTCTTGTTGGTAATGACTAACTTAAAGGGATACTATTACACATACATCGGTATGTTGTTAGGCATATTGGGTAAAGTGAAATATTATCTTCCATTCCATACACTTAAATGCATTTGTGCAGTGTTTTTCAAGTTGCACTTGGTATGGTGCTGTATTGTTTCTAGAAGGAAGATCTAGAAAGAAATATATTCTACATACAATTTTATAGAAACTCTTATAGAAAATTCTATAGAAAATTCTATAGAAATCCTATAAGAATTATATAGAATTCAACTTCTTTAGTATTCTATGAATTTTTTGGTGGGAATTCTGTAAAATTCTATATAATTATGTAGAAACCCATTTTCTATAGAAATTTATATAATTATATAGGACCCCATGTGATACAACATTGTGCATATACACTAGTGTTTATATAAAATTAAAAACAATAATGATATGATCTTACAGATATTCTATAGAAGTGTAGAAATCCATATATATTTTCTAACCTCTATATAAACTGTGGAGGAAATTTATCGTATTTCAGTACTAGTTTCTTGTCAGAGGACAGTAAATGAATCTTCCTAAATAAAAGGAAATGTATCATAACTGTTTGTGTTTACAGAGAGTATATACATATATTCTATATAATTGTATGTAACCTATAACGTATTGTATAAGTTACGCTGGATAATATAGGTTATATATATAGTGGTGGTTAGTTATAGTAAGTAGGTTGTCATTGTTTTGGCGGTATGCGCACTGGTCAAGTTGGAACAGAGATGCAGCTAATGAAAATAAAAACTTCCACGCTGATTCTTCCACTCCAAATAGTTAGGATGATGGGAATGATATATAGGGAATTTTATAGATTCTCTAGAAAGCTTATATTTTCTATAGAAAATGTTATAGAAATTCTATAGAATTCTATAGAATTTCTCATAGAAATTCTTCAAGAAATTATGTAGAGATTCTATAGAAAAGGTATACAATTTATATAGAATTCTATGTAATTCTATAAAGAAATATTATACAGTTATATGTTCATTGAATAGGCATGAGTTATTTGCATCATGTATGCTAAATGTTCATTATTGTGTTGTGTTTGCAGGAAGGAAAATGTCAGTTGATGTCACCATAGGTAAATTCATGAAAGCCTTGTAAATATGGGAAATTAACATATCTCATAATTTGTATGTTGGTGTAACATATTGAGTAAAAAACTGTTTTTGGTTGAGGTCATTTAATATTACCAGATGTCAAAACATAAAAACTTTGTAAACCCGATATCTCAAGAAAGGAAACTGACATATTGTATACATTGTTTGTGGGTGTACCATATTAAATAAAACGAGCATATTGTTACTGATGGGGCTAAATGGTACTTTGAGGTCACCAGTGGTTAAATCGTGATAAACTTTGCCCCGCTTGTTGACACGCGTTGCTTGCGTACACATGTGCATATCTCAAATGATACATGTGAATGTCCCATATTGAATGGAAGTCAAGAGCATTTGTGGTTACAAGAGGTCAAAATGTTAAAGTTTGTATAGGATGGACATATTTCATTCTTGGAATGTTAAGAACAAAATACATATATATATATATATATATAGAAGAGACACCAATAACATATCAGGTACATATTATGTTGACGTTTAGGAGTATAAATTTAAAAATAAATTATGTTTTACTTCTTGTACGCCTACGTCAGCTAGTTCAAAGATGTTGTTCTTGGTGTAAAGGGTCATTATCAATGTTGGTGGATCCCTGTTTAAACTGGAGTAACAGCACGATTTTAAGGATGAAGGCGAAATGTAAAAGAATTTTGATATTAAGATACTCAAATGTAGTATTCGCTAAACTGCCTTCCGATTTCGTGTACAGTACACATAAATATTACGAATGTTATATATGTTGGGATTTCTCGATGCTGATTGGTATCCGGGCCGATTTTCTTTGAGCGGAGAACTGATGGTTAGACAGTTTAGCTCAATGACAGGAAGTTTAACGAACAATAGAAGTCGCAGTTACTCTGACTAGATCTTAGCCTTCGACTTTTTACGATACTGACACTATTACATTTTCGCCCCAGCATGTACCATTTTATAAGTAGTCGGCATGAACCGAATACCTACACCTACAGGGCGAATGCTTCTAATCCAATATACTACACTGTTGGTTGTAATATGATTGTCTCCCCGTGTGTCGTGTAGCTCTATTGAAGGCAGTGGTATTGAGTAAGTGTAATACAATGTATTGCTGCGTACATTGTTCAAGCACCTATCTGTGCAGCACACTGTGTTGCTTTGTATTTACTGATATTGACACACCAATGGTAATACAGTGATTGTGTGAAGTCACTTATTAAAACAAATATTACTATATTTAATGCAATCCAAATCTGTGTCATTAATGATGTTTTCCTCCTCCTGAGTAATTCAACAGAACCAAAAGGCTTGAAATAACCTGTGTCGCCAGAAGAACTGGGCCAAATGATGACGTCATCGTGAACTATTAATGATACTGATCATAATTAGCTACGCAATTCGTGCTCAGTAATTACAAATCCGGAAAAGATGTTCTTATTATTTAAAAAAATCCTGTCTGCAGCTTTTTGAACTTTGTATTGTGTTGATCAGATAAAAGCAGTCTTTTATATGGAAGATTGATATGACACGCATTACACCATGATAAAGAGCAGTCCAAATAACATCATGTCCAATTTTAATGTGATAAACTTTTACTTTGTGTAGCTGATGCTTTGTAGTAATTAACACCAGTGTGGTATTAATCATTTAATTTTAATTCGCTATGAGGCGTACATATTTTAATTTCTCTCACAAATGTATCTATACGTTGCCGGGCCAAGTATTGGTCCTTTTGGTGTTTAAATCAAATATGTACATGTCGTATGCGTATAAGTGGATGGATATACCATGTTTATGCGTCAAGCCAGCAATATGACTAGTATAAATAATGAACGATATCGATTAATAATACACATAACTGAGCCATGGGGTACATCAAACATTAGAAGAACCGACATAGATAGGGTATCGTTAATGTTCACTGATTGAGATCTGCCTCTGAGACTGGACCAAATCCAATCAAGGGTGCGGATCAAGGGCGCAACTATATACATACTTGGGAGAGGGGAGTGTCGTTATCCCCATCAAAATAGTGAGGCTGATCAGCCGACTGAAAAAATCATTGTAAGATCAAATTTCATGATTCATATCTACTTTCGTAATCTTGTTAAATAATTCAGTTCAATATTAAACCTAGAAAAACAATCATGTGAAAATTATTTCAATCGACCTCCCTCATGAATGATTTATTAGGAGTAAAATTACCCGTAATTGAGCCTAACTGTTCAAGGTTCGATGCATTCATTTTCATATTTTCTGCATCTTGGTTTTGGTCTGTGCATTTTGGTCCAGCAGAATTTATGGCGCTGGTGCCTCATCCATGAAAAGGACGGCTAGTGTCCAAGGTATACGCCAGCCTTTTCTCTGAACAAATAGGTATAGCTTTTAAATTTGTCAGGTCTTTACCCACACGAAACTGATATAATATATTTATTTATTAATTTTAAACAGTTCACA
>WXZC020000159.1:0-15005 GCA_011317855.2 Paelopatides confundens
ATAATATATATATATATATATATATATATATATATATATATTGTGCTACTTCAATACTAATATCAAATATCCCAGGCTCAGAGGAAATCGGTACTGTTTCAATGCATTACCGAAGTAAACCGCCTCTGCGAATCACCATGGCATATTAAATGTGGTGATATAGAAACCGAATATGTAAATTATGGTAAGTCAATGTATAGTCACTATAGTCTTACTCTACACTAATATTGCATACCTGGTGGACATGGTCGACATGTTCCATGAGCAGTGCCATAAGACCCTTGCTTACAAGGTGCACAATTAATGTATATCTGATGGGAATCCAGAGCAGGACAAATAAATCCCGACGCCATGAAGGAGTTTCTTGCAGCATCATTCGACGGGACAGGGATATATATAGCGTCAGCAATCTCTGCGCCGAAGCAGTGGCTTTGATAGATAAAATAGGTCACTATCAATATCAATTCCATATGTTGTAAACGAGAATTGTTTAAATCACTAAAATAATAAATAATATTAATTTAATTCATTTTGCGGTCTACGTTATGCATATTACACATTATTTAAAGTTCATGCTC
Source organism: Paelopatides confundens (assembly GCA_011317855.2). Lineage (NCBI taxonomy): Eukaryota > Metazoa > Echinodermata > Holothuroidea > Aspidochirotida > Synallactidae > Paelopatides > Paelopatides confundens. The sequence continues at coordinate 579 of WXZC020000159.1, forward strand.
ATTTTTACTTAAGAATAGTCGTCGTGGGTTGATAGAAATATATGTGACTAAATTTTTTGAATACAATGCAATTCTTCTCCATATCATTATTAATCCACATTAATGTATAATATAATGCTATATTAACCTATGGAAATATCTCGATTAGTTTTTCACATTGTGTTGACTTTATATACTATTTCTGAGAACATAAAATATTTTATTGTCCAATAACGTTCATGTACTGAATGGCACTAAAAAGTGGTACGAAAATATTTCCAAGAAAAGTTAACACAAATCCACAAATCAGAGAGTTTCCGTTGGCGAAAATTGTCCTATTTGCAATGACTTTGAAGCAGTGTTTTAATGGCTTGATACAATGATTCAACTCGAATTTGTACACTTTTTGAAAAACTCGATTCGACCACCATAAAGACTACATCGTCTCGACTGGAATCATTAGCTTACCAGCTTCCAAAATCATTCGACTCAGATTCGGGTCACAGTCCTTTATGCTCGAAAGTACGTGTACTTGGGATGCCCGAAACATGCACTCGCTCCCTGTACACGAGTGACTACGAGTGACCTCGAGTGACCACGGGTGACCATTATGTGACTTTCTAGCATGTCTTTCGGCAATACAAAGGACTTTAAATATTACAACTAAAACGTTGCAACACTAACCCCAGTATCATTGAGAGTCAACTTGTATCTGAGGTACAATATATTTTTGTTTCATGATCACAAATCCTAACTACAATTCAATTCACAGAACTTCTTAAGTAACGTAATGAATATGATATCTTTTATTTCATTCATACACCAACATTTCGTAGATTTGTCCACATTCATATAAATAATGCCGCGATTCATCCACCAGCGCACTATCATTTTATTGACCTATTTTATATGACAGCCGTGATTTGATTGTGTTCAAAGTCATTTCTGCATCGTACGTTGACCTTCCTTTGCAGGCATTTCCTTGATTTGTCTATTTTCACTATCACTAGGCCAATTCCGTGCGGTAGTCTACCCGGTAACTTGCGTTTCCTTTACCACGACATCACCTGAAGGTACTGCAGAGTTGCAACCTGACCATGATGTCATATTTTCGCGTTTTATTAAAACGCAATGACATTTTAACTCGTATAACCACAATGTAGTGTAAAGGTTTGCCGCAGAAGACAATACTTACCAAAAGCAAATATTATTATAAGAACTTAAGTGCATTTAACCATTATGGATTTGGCATCGATTGTTTATGTGACGCACAACGAGGTTTATAATTATGCTTGATATCAATCTCTTTGCAACTTAAATATTTGAGTCTTACTGGTTTTCAACTTTATATCCTGACAAATGATAAACGTCCCATATAGTTATAAATTCCACTTACATCTGGGTCTTCTTACTGACAAATGATTGCAGATCAATCGACTGAATCTTTTCACATGCAACGTACCTACGGTATGCAAAAGATAATGATTTGTAATTGACTGTTCTAAAAATGGTTTAATTTCATCTGATTACAAATATCAGAGAGCAATGGTCATTATTTACTTATTTTATTTTCATATAAAATAATTTACTTGGTGTACATATATCTCCATGTGCTAAACATTTCCAACAACAAAATAGAAACTTACTTTATATGTTAGTAAATGGTAACAAATTAATTAATTAATTACCGTTCATCACTGAATGACATTTATTATTTTATCTGTGAAATGACAAAATGCTTACTTAGCGACTTTCGTCAGTTAACTAACGTCAATATGTGGTCTACGACAAATTCCTGAAGTATTCACTGGTTATGAAATTACTAATACAATGCTGATAACATTATTACATAAATCATATATGTGCATATATGCATGGAAACCTTACTATAAAATGTAAAATACTTCTCATCACATAATCAATACAAGGTAGTTAGTTACCATTAGTGAGGTAGTTATCAATTCTCCCATTAAGAAATTGTGGAAGTGCAGAGGGTATTCCATGTGAGAAACACTATCTTTCTCGATCCAGCCAGCAAATTATAAATTCGACAATTATTTTATTTGTGAACATTCTGTCGTTCATTCAACCTTCTTAAATCAAATTACTGTATGCGAATGATATCAAGTTATCGTCGTGCTTCATGTTAATGGATATATATCATAAAACAACACCATTATCTTGCAAAATACATATACTAATCAGTTGCATAAAAAAATGAAATACATCAAACGTGAAACATTGGTGATTAGGCTATCATCTAGCATGAAATACGATACATAATGAGTATTGCCGTGGGCAATACTATTTTACAGGAGCGTATCCAACAGGGTAAAGGGAGCCCATCCCCACTCCATATAATGTCAAACCGAATGACATTGGTTCCCTCTCAAAGTTAATTTGGTATAGGGTATCTACTAATATCGCTATTGTCACCTGAGTTACGTTGCTCATACGACTTTCCCCATTTCCTAATGTTATCGTATATTTTAGATACATCACTTATCGTACCAATTGACGTTACATCAATATCCATCCCACATCTATAGGGTTTATATTTTTGAAAATAGAACAACATGACTTCTTGTTCAACGATTATTGCCTGGCACCCAGCATCGTGTTACGTCATTTGTGTCACTTTTGTGGAGCTAAGTTACTACCATGAACCATTTCGGGTGTTACATGAACAAGCGTAATACTTACATTGTCAGATTATTACTTTCAGATGAAATGGAATCAAACTTTATGTTCGAAATATTGTTGCCGTAGAGATGTCTGTCAAAAAATATTGATAATGTTAACTGTACAGAAACATAATAGTAGTAATTGCTTACGAATCATCACATATGGAACACATTCATTAGAAAATATGAATTAAGAAAATAAATAAGACATGCTCTCCGAACTAATATACAATTGAAAACCTCATGTGATCGCAATATATTGCGCGGAATTTCTATAGCGGTTCAAATTTCCTATAAATAAAACAAATATATACGGTATGTAAAAGCAAACCATTGGTGCAACTTCAATATACATAGCTCGTTCTCTTCTTGAATACGGTAATTTATTCATTTTATTTGAAACAGTGCATTGTGTAATAACGTGTATTGTCATATAGGGAGGGACTACACCAACAACTGTTGGTTTACTTTTAAACTTGAAATATTTGTTTAAATATTGTCAGCCAATATAACTGTATGAACACATGCTCTTTTATGATGGTCATGTATGATCATGCCACTTCATCAAAACTAAATAATGATTACAAATGCAAAGTAAAACACAAAGACAAACAATCATGACTTTTCCTTATGTAAAAACACAGATTATTGCGCGACGAGTTTTCTGAATAAAATTAATATATGTAAATATTTTTATATCTCAGCCACGAAACGAGTTAGGAATGTGGGAATGAGGAAAGACATACCATCACTCTCAGGCACATGAAATACTCGGATTTTACAGTTGTTTGCACTTGCGTGTACATCATAAAGTGTACGATTTAAAAAGAAACGAATTTCGCTACAAAATTGCATGTTTGGATAATTAAAATAGCAGTGACGGTGTTCATTATATCATTAAACTTACATATTATTCACTCTTTTGCCAAATGTATCCTTTTCCAATTCAGTCAAGTTATTGTTGAACAAGAATCTTAAAAAAAAACAAAGACAATTTAACTCAATTATGGGAAATGCAATTATTAATATTGATAAAGAATCTTCATCGTAACAACATAATCACCCTACTGCCATTGTTACTGTATATACGCAGTCTTAATGATATTATTCATCTTTAGCGTACGCAGTCGACATCGTCATATTTCAACGTCGTTATCAAGTTCATCGTAACGTAAATTTCAGCAGCATATTTGTATCACTGTCACCGTCGCGATCATGGTCAACGTTACCGTATTCGTCGTCACCGTCACCGCCACCATCACCTTACCGTCATCGACATCACTACCAATGTCTTCATTTTCGCATTTGCTTCAGTTGTTATCTTCATTTTCGGATTTCTCGTCTTCGTCGTCGCCAATGACATTTGTATTTCATACTTTCGTCTTTGTCATTGTCATTGCGTCTCCATCACTGTCGTCTTTGTCTTCTTCGTTTTATGTGTCACGATACTATTTTCAAAACGTCTGTAATGTATTTCTCATGGGACATTTTCCTTACAATTAACTGTTGTTTATTTGATTTTAAATTACTTGTTCAAAATGGTTTATTCTCGATTAAATTGTCATACGACAGCATATCTCTTAGTCTTAACAAATACTGAATATACGTAAATATTGATACATACGTATTTTTAGGACCATCAGTAAATGCTTCAGCCTCGATCTTTTCAATCTCGTTGTCAAAAAGCAACCTTTACCAATATAAAAAGGCAAATAAAGAGTAAATCACAATACAAAAGGGTTATTACATAGGCGATAGTGTACGGTTAAGTGTCTTACAATATATGTATATATTCATATATTGATACAAATAAAGTGTACTTACACTGTATCTAAAAATGGAAGCCCTTTAAATGCATCCGCAGTAATATTCTTAATTTTGTTCCTGCTCAGATCGATATATTCTATCTTGTATGGGCCTCCGTCTAATGGAAACAAAGTCTTTGGCATCCATTTGATTAAATTGTGCGATACCTGTCTAAGAAAGTGAATAACATATATCACAAGCTTATTCGATTGTACTGATTCATAAAACAAAGTTTTTAATGAGCGAATATAATTAGTTTTGTGTTAAGCAACCACATGTTCCGTTAGAAAATAGATTATTTATAATACACTTTCCTATATTTGAAATGCATAACACAATATAAACAACGTTACAAGTAGAATGATACTTAATAAGTAATTGAGAAGATGGAAATAACAGTTAAACCATATCCAAATCAGTTAAATATCAATAAATTAACACAGTTTATTGTGTGCGGCAGGCATATTCACTTATTTTTAGTGAGAGAACGTAAACTCAACGTATTTTTGTCGTCGAATGGAGTCTTCAATGGCCTGTCAGTTTGGAAATTTCCATTTTTGTTTAGCTACTAGTAATATATACTGATTATTATAACAGCGCTACAACAATTGCCACGAGTATTCACTAACTGTTTGCTTTCAAATACAACATTAGATTAGTCAAACAGTTTAAAGTTATAAAGTATTTGTATCGCCAATTATGGTCGTTAATATAGTTAATAATTGTATTAATTGGGTGAACTGCAGAACTGCCAGATCCGACATTAGAACAGTCAACAAACTGATATTGGATAAAATAAACACACATAACCGCAATAAAGCAATATTTAACTAGTGGAAAATACTGGTGCAAAGAAATTAAGAACAAACAATGTCACATTTTTACACTCTTCGACACTGTATACTTTTATCGATTGATCCGATTGGTACTTTTAAACTAGGAAATCACTGTAATCGTGCACCAACAGAAATCACAGAAATATTTGATAAAACAAGACAGTACCATGGACGTAGCAACGAGCAGTTTCGATGGAGCGGAAGTGTATAATTTATACAGTAAAAACTCGTTCTATGTTGTAACATGTATATAACTATATAGAAAGGATGGTGTGGCGGGACTAAACGGAAGCCGAATGACAGCCCACTCTATATAAACAACAATTCCAACCATTCACCATCCATCCTGAAACAGACCCACTGAATATCCTCAAATATATAGCTGACATGTCAGCCATCGAGGAAAGTTCCAACCATTCTATATCCATATGTAAATACGCTTTAAGAGACAGCGGGCACAATGTAGGCATGACACACTCCCCGTTACTGCAGGATTTAAAAATGAACATCGGTAGAGTGTTCCTCAACTTGTTTGACCGACATTCCTCATCCACGCCTGAGCTCCACAACATAATCAGTCGGGACAATATTGAAATCAATTACAGCTACATGAGAAGTATGTGTATGACTGTCGTCCATCACTGCAGCAAAATAATATCGGAGCCAACTCTAACTGACACTACTAACTTTTGTAACTGCAAATGTCGAACAAATGCATTTTGGATGGACAATGCATTTCCACCAACATCGTCTACAAAGCATCGGTGCAATCAATCAACACAACTGTCGGTATGACAGAAGACACTACTTTAGAATGCGATATATTAACCATTAAGTATATGTCAAAGAAACTTTCGAAACACATATGGTTTGATCCAACACGGCTGGACTTTGTACAGAGGAAAAAATAAACTATCCTTACCTCTGTTATTTGCGAAATTTTAAAACCAATCAGACAAACGATAACACACCACTGATACTTATAAAGGTGATACTAGACTTTCTAGCGTAACAAAAAAAAAGAACGGAAATACATTCCACCGATTGGCATGATATTTTTTGTTACAATACTCTACAATATAAATCGTAGGAAAATATACAGACATCACCCTAGATTACAGTACTTCAGGTCTGCTAAAGTTCATTCGAAATGAAAGGTATAATGTAGTGCATATAAACGATATCATACGGATAATAAGTTATCGCATTATCCTAAGTATATGATGCGCAATGTAAAACGTCGTATTAGTATGAGTATTTTTATCAAAACAAGAATATTAGTAACAAGATATGATTTTTACATTACTACACTAACAACGACGTTGATGGGGATTTATACATAACAATAATTCAAATAATACATAAGACTATGCTAATATTTGTTTTCATATCAGTTGGTGAAAATCTTGCTAGTAAAATAGATGGTGCAAATCAAAACATTATATTGTACCTCGATGAAATAAGTGTACTTTATTCGTTTATTTTACACCCATTTCATCATGCGAAAGTAATAAGTACTATTCTTCAATTACAAAATGCACTATCATGGGGTATAATGGTCTCACTAACTATATTTTAAATCATGTTTATGATCATATTATTGATCCACTTACACATATTTTAAATGTATCTTTTAATTAAGGTGTTTTCTCCATTAAACTCAAAATGATCAAATGAAAAAATATTCCACATACATCGGCAGCCTAAAGTTTATTGACAACATGATGTTGAGTGCATAATTTAGACAAGATAGTTAGTTCCATGGCTTTATTTTCGACTTATCTAAAATTGTTGATATGAATATACGTACACAACCTCTTGATAACGGTGTACATTCATTCCTTTTTCTTTTCAAAATATATTGAACGTACCAACGTAAAAAATATACGTACATCATTTGTAAAGCACGGAGATTAGAACATATCTCACCCGGAAGAGTTGATAATCTGTTGTCGTACAAGTGTCTTTCGGATCACAAAAGGAATGATATATTACCTATGTGTAGTAAGTCCTTTTTATGCAAATTAATTCATCCATGTAATATGAAGCATATTTAATACAGTGGTATGAACATTAATACGTATCATATTCGGTTGCATGATTAAAATACATCCCGGTGACCATATTCCACTACCCATCAGATTCACTCAGATTACTAGTGTAATGTTCTATACAATTAGCAATTACCTAGTCATTAGTTTAGCAGTTATAGTCAATAAAAAACTTCAGCTTTAATTAGACTAATATAATACCATCTGATCTAGAGTAACATGAGTTCGTACATACATGATATATAAATATTAGAATGGCTACAGTACTGTAAGTAGAATACAAATATTTCATTTTTCAACTAAAATGCCGTTTTGACCGATCTTGGTGTTTTCTGATGGGTGGGGATTTATAATAGGTCATGAATACGATTTAAGAGCCCATGTTGATAACGTCATTGCCAAATATGCTGAAAATGTCAGCAGTAACTAGCAGCTGCTACAAATTAACAATACAGTGTTTCTTCAATTGTATTTGATGACGAGAGAAGTTACATTGTGAACGCAAGTAGCTGCTCTAAAATAATATGTGATGATACATACATATTATAGCTGATAATGGGTACAGTAAGGAGAAGAATAACATGAAGATCATTTTCAATTAAAAGCTAATACATGTCGACGTAAACAATATATTTACAATCACTGTAACTCCTCGAGATTAGAAAAGATCCGTCCAGGAAGGGTTGAAAGAATGTTGTTGGACAAGGATCTTTTGGATCATAAAATAAATAAAACATTCATGTCGTTATAACAAAATACTGGAGTAAATTAGTTTCCCAGGAAAAATACATGCCCGTGACATCTAGTCAATTATGTTGTTTTCAAACTTCTTTAAATATTCTTCCTGACCATTTTGGCGTATCACGCCTTCCTTTTCCTACCCTTATATAACTTCATATAAACACTACAGTATATTTTGACGACCTATGCGTGTAATATAGTATCATTACAGTACTATAATGGACATAATGGCCATCTGCATCAAAGAAGAGGGTCAAATTCGTCAAGACTACAAAATTGCTCTATATATATTGATTAGTGTATGTAAATATTGGTCAAGAGGTACATGTTGTCAATATAACATCCCAAAATTCCTTTCAGATCAGCAGTGGTAAATAATTGCTCACAATATTTGAAAAATGCTGTTTGATTTTTCAGTATTTTCTGTCTAAAACCAGTAAAAATGTATATTTGTGTTTGTAAATAAATCAGTTATTTCAAAACAGATGGTAGGATGTGCTTCCTTGATATCATATATGTTAATGTAATAATACAAATGTATTGTTCACATTATGTTGTGATAACTTCAAATGTTAAGAACACGACGATACCCATGTTACCACATTCAAACCTAATAACTCACCCCAATAATCCAATGCTCTACTGTTCACAATTATACGAAACGGTAAAGACGGTATCTAAAATACATTCATAAATACTTAAATTGGTTGTCTGCATACTGATTGGTTGAAAGGTTTTCTCCAGCAGTTTCGATTCAGATTATAGACCAGCATGTGAATAAGTTATCAGAATTATTTTTAACGAATATTACAAATGTTCAGGTCTTATAACATAATAACGTAAAGTCTTGTTACCTCCTAAACGAGGATAAAAGTAAATTACACGATCGTGTAAACAATCCTTTGGAGAGCAAGAAGAAGTGACCTTCAAAAGAAAGCATAATGTTGTCTAGTAAGTTATATCGCATTGATCGGTTTTCTTTCATAAGAGTTTTTAAATAATTATTTGGCAATCAATATATTGGATAAATACAATTCATACAATATTTTGAAGTGTATATTATTGAGACGTTCTGATGAGCAATTAATAATGTAATTGTCTCTAATACATTGTCTCTAATACATATATATATATATATATATATGCAGCACATTATTTCGTGATCACTTAAAATGCTAGCAACATGATAATACATATTCAAACTTAACAACTGGCATGAAGAAGTGTATTGGCGATACTAAATGGTATGTAAATTGTATTCATAAATACGTTTGCTGGTTTCCTGCAATATCATTGGTTGGAATCTTTTCACAAGCAGTTTCGATTCATATTGAAAAGCAGCATATGAATGAGTTGAGAGAATTTTTGTAGTATCAGCTATTACTAATACTTTCCTTAGAACCCATGGGGATTTTATCCAAAAATAGAGTAATGAGGTTAGTTACTATTATAATTATGTTAATTATGCAAATACCACATGACGTACTATATCATTTTAAAACACACGTTTCTACAACATTGGCATTGTACAGTGTACAGTCAAGCGTCAGTCATATTATAACACGTTGATAATTGGTACGGTAAGGAAAATAAAAAACAACACTTTTCTTCAACTAAATATGCAGCTTTTTATCAAAGATTGGCGTTTTGATTATAATAAATTAAGATATATATTAGGGAATCGAATCATGAATGCACGTTTAATCCTGAAACAGCCAAGACGTGTGGAGTATTTTGTTTAAATATTCCACATTACAAAATGTCCGTGTAATCATATTCAATGTTATACCAAATATATTGACGAATTTTGAGGTAGATGCATGGAGTCGGAGTGACTAATTTGGATTATTTTGAGTCACAGCTCATATGCATTATATCAATGAGAAATCTAGCAGAAAGTACGATTATGGTTCTGGTAACTTATTGGTTGACTGAGAATCCGCGCATCCGGATACTATGAAATAACTCTCAAATAGCACTGTAGTGTAGCATATTCTATAGTTTTTATGGTTGAGAGTTAGCTAGATAGGTTTAGCTTATCGGAGGTAAACAGTCGTTTCGCCTCATTACCTGTTCACCCCAACTAATTCTCCCCATGTTGTTTCCACTTGGTCCCAATGTATCTACCATGTCGCCCCAATAAACTAAAGTAAAATATACTAAGATAATATATTCCATTAATATAACGTTTTTAGTGACACTATAAATAAATACGTAAATGTTTCATTCATAAAAACAAGGCAAAAGTATATGACTGAGGTATCAGTCTGGTTCAGTCATGGAACTTGGAACGTATGTAATTTGAAAATACTAGATCAGCAGACACCTTTTTACTGACAATTTTACTTTTTACCCACAATTTTGTATTATGATTTGTATTGCGATTTTTTCAAAACATGCGCTAACCCATGGAATGCTAAATCTTGTTCCTTTGGCCCCTGTCCCGCTGGGTGTTGGTATGGTATGGGGCATCTTGGGGATATCGCAGTGGTCGCTTTAGGTGGAATGTTTGTTGGGGCACTGAACATTTACCCCCATCTTCAAGTGATCCTCCTGCCCAATATACTTGCCTATAGTGTTCAAGATTTGCCCTAAAAGTAATTCTGGACCCACCCCTGTTTATACGCCATATCCTCTGGCTTTCCAACCCGGCCGAAAATTGGTGGTTGCGCCCATGTGTGTGGTAATAAATTACAGTATGTATTATTTCACAACTGATTTAATTTTCCTCTAGGCATTTGGTATGTACAGTATTGTAAAATAGGGCAGGTAGACACATTTCAGGAAAAATGTTTTTAGTTGGCTAGCAAAATCACTGTTGCATCCTACTGTAAGACATTTCAAGCGATAACATATTAAAACATTTACCAGGCATGAAGCAGTGGCGGCTGTAGGGAAATATTTGTTTTGGAAGGATTTTTTTCCTACCACCATTGTTTTAGGGAGACCCCTATTACCATTCCCATTTCTTAACAAATAAGGTTAGTTATATGCAAAGTGGTGCTATCTTTTCCATTTTTTTTAATAAATTATCTTTTAAAAAATCATATTTATTCAACTATTTGAAGCTTCAAAATATAAAATATTCTTACAAGGGGATGTGACACCCTCTCTCCTTCGAAATCTCCTCCGCGATTCACAACTCCCCCAGGTTGAATCACAGCCCTGATATTTAACTCATTTCGTAATTTGCAATGTAGTCACAGCCTCGCATATAGAGAGGATATATATGCAAGAACATAGCGGAGGCTACAGGCGTAGATAGGTTAAGTTGAAAAAATACACATAGAAAATCATTGGAAGGTGGATAGGTGGGTGGCTGGTATTTCCCAAACTCCTTCTCCTATGGTGACACCCCTTGATATTACATCTTGGTACCTTTTTGAAGAGATGATATATGTACACGAGTGAACAATTATATTGTAGATCACAATACTGCAGAAGTGAGTAGAGGAATAAAACAGGGCAATTCAGGCCCCGCGCCCTTGAATATACCGCAAATCTCTTCAAATCAGACTGGACCGGCTGGTTACTAGTTTTATAAATCTCATTATCAATATCTTCATTAATATTTGAGGGAAATTCCCTTGCCCCTATGGCCAGCCGTCCCTTCCATAGAGTATATACTGTATACATTATTGTGTTCATATCTTAGTCAAATTACCATGTATTAACACCAGTTTCTCGTTAATGGCCTGAACGTTGTACATATATATTATGAATAAACTGCATTTGACTGCCTATTATTGTGCCACATATGACAGCACTGAGTACCAGAACAGAGTGGGGGTCAAATATCACTAGTTGGTGTCAGCAGAGTTCAATCTTTTTAAAATAGTTAATATTGAGGTTGGTTGCAAAAATTGTATTGTACAGTGACATATAATGTTATTATTTTTGTTGCAGAAACAAGAAATGAAATATGTCACCCATAGAAGAAAGTCATTGCGCTGTCAAATGACAGCCATAATCACCGCTGTAACTGGTCCTTAAGAAACTTTGTGGACATTACCTCGTTCCTTGCAGAGTATACACGATTGCAAATTGGTAAGTACAGTAACACAGAGTCTGAAACCATGTTCATCCGAATTGGTTACTTCGCAGATGTATCTAACAGTTTTCCTAATTTTTGCATTTTCAGCAACCTACATTACAATACATTTTGTATACAACATTGTCTCTAAGCAAACATCTCTTTCAAAATGGTCTTTCCTGTACGTTCATATTTAGAAAACATAGTAACTATCACCACACCAACCCCCCTCGTATCTTTTCTGTGCCAACTTAATTTGAAATACAATTGCAACTGTACCAAAGTGGTTTGACCGGTAATCATATCAAACCTGTTTAACCTCAACGATGCTTTAGAGCATGACACGATACACTGGTATTATGTCTCTTCGAGCAATAGCAAATCATTTGAGTAAGGTGTCATAGGTGATGTATTTTAACAGCAACCAAATATGTGTTCTGTCATCTATTCAAATTGATGTAAACGCACGTTAACAAGCTAAATGCGATTATACTGAAAATCTTTCATAAGTTTATGATGCATCAGACCATCCTCAAAACAAACTACTGTAATATTATGCTTGTGCAATACTGCAACGAAAACTATGCCTAATTTACATTGGGGTACTGCTAAATGGGGAATAAAACACGATTGCCATTATGTGTACAGCCGCACTAGCGTTTCTAACAATGAATTAAGTTGGTCATGAAAACCATTGACCTCTTCGGGGCCTCTTCATAGGGCAATAATTTCCACCTAAAGTAAACAATCTACCCCCATGCAGGCTGATTAGGAAACATCAGAGGTCAGGAAGTTTAATGTGTGCATTACAATAAGTCCTTGGAAAGCCCACTTGCGCGGATGCCATCAGCTTTTTTTACGATGCGGTCAGCCTCTCACCATGCACAAGGACGGGAACGTTATTAAATAGATCTGGAAGAAGTCACGTGACATTGAAATTTGCGGGTCCGTTTCTAAAATCCTCTAGCCGAACCGCACCCAATGTTGACAAAGCTTAAACAGCAAACTATAATGTATCTGAAATATCGCGCGCTAAAGACAAAATTCACTTTAATTATTAGAGTTTATTTTCAAGTACCACGCGGAATAAAAAGCACACAGACAACACACATAAAAGAAAACTCAAGTTATATATGTTTGGCGTCATGCAGCATTAGTGGAAATTAAACCCCGATTATCCAAATGTTTTGCTTATCCCGACAAACTACCTATGATCCTGAGTAATTCGGATCTTTACAATTGTACTGTACTAGATGCAGCCGCTGTACTCATGCAAGCATGTTTACACTGAAGTATATCTAGCTCATACTGGAGTGTATTTAGTGTGAAAGATAGGTCGAGGGTCACCGACCCCGGTGACCCGCCCGACTTGTTGGTGCTACTACAGAGCCACTCACTCGCCATGAGCACATCCTCTGCGCCGTTGACTGTGTGTATGGGGGTAGTGTGTGGTACATATATTGTACCTGGATGATCCACATACACACTTGATTGAAATAAAAAAGAACGATATAGTAACTGCTCTTCACCCATTCTCGGTTTCTAACACTAAGGCCTGGACAGAAGCCAAACCAGTTTGTAATGTTTCTGTTGTTGACGAGCTCCTAATGCTAGTTGGACAAACTCTATTGCATATTTTCTTCACGATGAGGACAGGAGGCCACACATAACCCCACCTTTCGCAAACACACGCTTAAAATTATGAGTAACACTAACACGTTTTCTGTCACGTAGACAGGGAAGGCAAGTGACTACTATGACGTGTTCAGTCTACGGATTGCGCCACAAAACTGCTTGGTACATATAGGGTTAAGGCTTACTATTGTTTTATGTAGAATCGCCTCTCGCATTGAACTCTGATTTATTTATATGTTAGGGATGTAAGGGGGTGGTTGGATAGGAAGGGGTGATGGTTGGTATATTATTATAGTGTGGTATAATTTAACATAATAATATTGAATATGAATGAACAACACATTACTTCAAAGTTGAATATAATGTCCATATATTGTTTTACACTTTCTAATTAGATCTATGAGTGTTTGAGTGTGAACTATGTATTCCAACCCATTCAGTCATTTGACTCGATGACATGTATGTTGGCAGACGTCTGTCGCGAACGACAATGTCAAATTAGACATATCCATCAAGGTAGTCTTTTCTTCATCATCTTGATGTCAGTTTGTTGGTGGTCATGTCTCATCCCACTGTGCAGCATATATCTCCAATCGGATCGGTTGTTAGCCAACTGTGGCCAAAGTATGGTTGGGATTTGAAAGTCAGCCAAGTCTCTCTTC
>WXZC020000160.1:0-15003 GCA_011317855.2 Paelopatides confundens
AAATAGCCTGCATGAACTAGATAGAAAGACGGCACAACTTCTTGTGGGTTATAATGCCAACCACGACTTATTTTCAGAACATCAAGTACATAACATATGATGTTAAGAAATGTTAAAATAAAAAGGTTTAAAATCAATCAGGCAGGTAATTTAGTGAAAATAAAATGGATCAACATATTCAAATATATGATTTAAATTGATCACAAAACTTAGAAATAAACAGAACGCAAAGCTGCATGAAGGTTACTTGCCATGTAGGCCACTAATAAAAATGCATTTCTAAGCATTATTTACAATGACAAGATGGAAAATGGAAAAAGGACATGTTTGGCATCACCATACTTTTAATAGAAACTACTGCACATTATCCTCTGATTGAACAGTCTTCTTACGTGCTTGACGTCCTCCATCGCGATCGGAAGCCCCCTTTAGGTAGTGGCACATCTCACGCTTAAAATCTGCCCCTGAAGAATGCTGAGTTGCAGAATTTCGTCGAACAGCCCCTGCAAGTGAATAACATAGAATTTGTTAAATTGTTAGCAACTTTGAAACACCAAAACTTAGATACAAAGATTTCAATGGTGCCGCATATTGCCTTTTATTCAGTCATGGAGCAATGGATTACTTTCTGTTCAAGTGATTGTAATTAACATGTACCATGTTTAGTCTTCAGTAAATCCCAGCTATCTACCGTGCCAGAAGGAATGTGGTTAGGTCATATAGGACCCATAAAGTTACAATCCAACATTACCTATAGGTTATACATGGCTCACTATAACAACAAAAGTGTAAATAGTGTTCTCCATGACAGTTTTTTTTCCAGCTGCAGATAACTGTATTACGTAGTGGGCCATTCGAAATCTTGTTTGCTGATTGTCAATCGAGTCAGCAGCTAGGTCCCATTGTTATGACCTGACCAGGGTTTTAATCGCCTACTTCCGATATGGACGGATGACTACTAACATTGTGTTTTGTCTGCAATGCAAACATTTCTTAACGTTAGCGTGGTACTTAAAAAAAACGCTATTTACCGGTTCCGGTAAGATATCACAAAATGGAAAAGTATTGAAATGAACAAGTTAAATATGCATATGTAATATCATATTTCATGTTTGTTTCATCTTCACCATTAGCTAATTAAAAAATGTGAAAATCGCCAAAACATCCTGGTTTGCGTAATTACGAGCGTCTATAATACCCTGTTCAATACATATAATTAGCAGAACAATGATACTCAAGTGAAACAGCCAAATCGCCTCCAAAATTGGAGAGCATGTTAAATCCGTATTATGTAAGAAACCATTTCATAAATTTGTATTAATCCTGTGGCTGATTTATTTTCCCTTCGACCAGCACACGCTGCTCCAAGAACAAGATGGCAATTGTGGGGTCATGGTACATAAGGTTTTGACACATGAAGTCACGTGTACGTGACCATTTTTGCTTCTGTGTTTTAGGTAGTTTGGATGGAAATGCTAAATATATGTATTGAGCTTGTCAAGTCATTTCTCTGCTCTCCCTTACTCAGACATGGACGGCTCACCTTTTTTGGTAATATAGCTAAGAACTACATTACGTTGTAAGTAATGATCTGGTTCTACATTAGGAGACTTGTGCATCATGTGATGTCTGCTCGGCGTTACTAGAAGAAACCGTCAGAAAATCTGAGCAGAAAATCTAAGTCCTTTGTGTGTACGAGTTGGCCAGGGAAATATTGGCCGAATTTCAACATTCCTCTCCACACTAATCCTCCATTCGTAGATTTTGGTGGATGATGCATTGCAAAATTAACTCCTTTTATAAGTCATCTGTATGATAATAGTGAAAGGTGTTCTGGTGTCTTTCCCAGACGTTTTCGTCTTATATACACTTTAACACAATATTAAAATTGGTGTAAATAGGATGAGGAACGGCCGTAGCATTGGCGTCATAATCTACAGAGCATGTGCTGCTTGAAGAAAACGCACACATTTGGATATGTTGTGTTTTGGTTCTCGATTCAGAAAGTTTATGGGACACCATGGATTCATTGTAATCCTTTTCTTTGTCATTTTTCTTTGTAGTACTACGGATACCATTTTCGTTGGTACAAGCGGTACTTATTTTCATCAGTAGGCTACCGTGCAAACTTAAACTGCAGCACATATGACTGAATACATTTTTGAGTAGTATAGCTTGGGTCCCTTTCTCCCCCTCCCCATGTTTGATATAGAATGAAGAACCAATTAAGCCACTTTTCCAGAAACATATATTAATGGGTTCATTAGTTCAACTATTAGACTTGATTCATTGCTAACTCATCACACCTCTAAATTATTATATATCCCTTTAATATTGGTATGAGCTGTCTGGCCCACTACAACGTACCAGCTCCAAAACTGGCTTGTATGCAAATAAGTTCTGCACCTGTGGTTTAGAATTTGGAGAGATGAAAAAAATCAGTAAGAAAAGAAAAACTTACTCTCCATAATAGGTCTCACGGCCAAATCTTGAAAGGACTTCTTCGTGCATTGACCGGTCCAATTGAATTTGAGGGCAACAGAATTCAACATGAGTTCCCGCATCATTCTGCAAATGACCTCTCGCAGGCTCTGTCCACCTGTAGTTGACAGTATGTTTAGCTAAAAGACAAGAGAAATAATACTTTGTATGTTTCACGGCTCACTTGTAACAATAGCATAGTGCCATCCATACTTTTTCCAGTTGTGGAACACTGGATTAGTGTCACTGTCTTAAGCAAGGTTCTGAATAAAATGACACTAATCCATATCTGCAAGTAATATTCAGTCAACAATTTGTTGTATGTATTGAATGATTTCCTCACCAATCTTGGTTAAATGTATAAACTATGTTCATGTTATCAGGAGTGAGAGCATAGTTCAGCATTGAATGAGTGTTTTACAATCTGGAGGCCACAAGTTACTTAAGACTGAGGTATACTGTCAAGAAGTACAATGGGACGGGTGCTGATTCAGAACTTCTAATGCTTCACCTGCCATGCTATCGTTTCCCAACAACGTCTTGTTATGGGTATTTACGATCTTCTATACTTACACTGGGCAACATCTAATTTGCATTAGTTACACCTAATATAACTCTACTTGGGGTTTATTTAGTGTGAAACGAGGCTGGGAGGTCACCGACCCACCCCTAATCGCCATTATTTAATTCTGAGTATAAGAGGACGCCACTGCATCAGCACATGAAGGCATGAAAAGACTGCACACTTACTATGTAATTCGAGTCTTCTGGTCGAAGGATGAGTGGCCGAGCCCTGGCTACAAGAGGACTCTCTGACAAGGACCTGGGGCCATGGGAGAGTCCTAAGGAGAACCAGAAGGTTACATGGTAACAAGTCAGTAGGTGAAGAGGCCCTGCCTCGCAGACCACATGTCGGGAGGTAGCCCAGACTCCTCTCCCGAAATGTAGGCAGGACATAAGTATGTACGTACGAATGACTGCGTTCTTCCCACCCTAGCGGGGTGGGTGACGGGAACGTTGCCCAGGGTAAGTATAGAAGCTTGCAAATACCCAAACCAAGAAGTTTTGGGGAATTTACACTGCCTTTCTATACTTATCTTGGTCAACATCTAATTGGCAAGTGACACTGTTAAACCGCTGGGCGGTAATGGCCCTGGGAAGAACGCACCAGGGCAGCTCGGCCAAAAAAAGATTCGGCGGCAAGTGTAGAAGGCGACCAAGTGGAATTAAGGAGCCTTCCAGGCTGCCGCCTTCATGATGTCCTGAACGGGCTCACCTGTGAAGAGAGCTCTCGAAGCCGCCTGCCACCGGATCTTGTGTGCCTTCACCTTCCTGTGGGCGTGCGGCGAGACTTTCGGACAGCCAACAGGAGATGGTATCCTTGGATGCCCAGAGTAGGGGCTCCAAGGAAGGATGAACAACATACAGGAGGCCCTGAGGAGTTAAGACTCTGCTAAGATACCACTTTAGTGCCCTGATTGGGCACCGGAACTTGTCGTCTGCTAGAAGAGAAACTGTTTATGTAGCCTGACCCTGTGAGGCTCGAACCTAATGTGACCTGGCTTCGTTGATAAGGCTTGAAGACGGCCTCTCCGTCAAGCAGAAGCCGCCGCTACAAGAAAAGGAGTTTTGAGCTTCAGCGCCTCTAGAACTGCGTTTAATAGATCAAGAGGGAGCCACCAGTTTGGTTACTGGTCTTTGAAGGCCCATAACCCTTAACAGATGCGCTAGGACCCGATTGTTTTCTAGAGTGGAGCCATCAGAGAAACCTGATAGTTCTTGATGGTGCAAACCTGTTTGCCTTCTTCAAACAGTACCCCCAGGACGGAGGAGACTTGCTCTAGAGATGCACTAGTTGCAGCAGTTTCATTCTCTCAGCACCACTGGTTGAGTCGTGACAATCTAAAATCAAAGTTCTGAAAGTGGACTGTCCCCTCTACCCGGCCGCCAGGGAGGTAACGTCCACATGAAGTCCGCGTGTTTGGCTGGTGAAAGCCGGGCAGCTTCCATGCAGTAAGAAGGTCCTGAACTCTGGGATGGAGAACTTGGCCTCTGACTTGAGAGACTGTCTGGACGGTCCGGAGCACTCTCGGGTGGTACACCACCAGGTGGAGAAGGAGCGGGAACCACATCAGGAGGGACCAGGCTACCGAACAGATGAGACTCCGGGAGTGGGTCCCTCTGTCTGTTGATGTATGCCACTTCTGACGGCCCGTGTTACCGCCTTTCCAGTACGTTGAAGTGCTGCTTGCTCTCATCTGGGGACCCCTTGGAGATCCCCAATGAAGGTTGGATCTCGCTATCCTTGGCCTGCCAAGCGAGCATGGAGGAGCATGGAACATAATGCAAAACAAAGTACAAGCTGAAAATACATATATATATAATATATATATAACACAACTTGTACAATCACAAACAATACCGGTGTATCATGAAAGCTTTCTCCTTTTTGAGTAATAAATGTTGGCAATAATTAGCCCAAAGCCAGTTACCGGGAGCCTGGGGGAAGGTGACAAAACCCTAGGCTGTAACCAAATTACTACGAAAAGTAACCAAACACTCGAGTAAAGCTACTACAGTATGTAAGGACAGGGTCACAACAACGATACTGTAAGACATAGGAATTTATTTATAGGAAGCCTGAGGGTTGAGGCGAGAAAACACCCTAGAATGGTTACAAACACATCTAGGGGTGGAAAGACACGTAAGCTAGGCCTAGACCAAAGAAACTACCGTAAATGAGACAGTAATAACTAGGGTTAGGACTCTGCAGAATTTTTTTCCATGTGTGAAAAAGTCGCTATAGACTAGTGTGTTAGGCTAGAGAGCCTAAGCTAACACACACAAGTCTGTGATGAACGAAGGCCTAGCTTGTTGACAAAAGTGAAGTGAAAAAGATACTTCGAAATAACACTAGATAAAAATTGTTTTGGATCCTGTCAGAGGTCCTGAATGTAATCCACACACAACCTATTGAAAAATACGTTGGAAAAATATATGAATCCACGTAAAATCCTTAGAGGAAATGGACGTAAATTTCCGAGGGTCAGAGAAACATCAGATGTCGGATGTGGGGAATTAAATAATGGCGATTGTGGGAGTGTCGTTCACCAGGGTCGGTGACCTCCCAGCCTCGTTTTCACACTAAATAAACTCCAATTAGAGTTGGATTATGTGGAACTAATGCAAATTATATGTTGACCAGGATAAGTATACAAAGGTGATGTAAATACATCTGTTCACTTCCAGCTCCTGCAGCATCACATGGAATTTCAGTAAACCTGAAAAGTAGAGGGCTGAACTTACCCATGACATCAAATTAAATTCCATGCTACTACATACATCACATGATCAATTGCAGACTTGTCATGAGTGACATGCACCAATATTTCAATCAAACTAAAAACATATTGTCATCTAACCATGATGCTGACGGCAATTAATTATGCCATGTTCTTTTTAAGTTGTTTTCTGTCCAGCATTTCACAACGTCCCAAGATCGGTCACAAATCTCTACATTTCACAACAATTATTATAAAAAAGCAAATACTACTTTAAATATACATTTGATGATTAATTATTACTTACCAGTTGTTTCTGAATTGTTCGGTCATTTTTTAATTTCCCGTCCAAATGAAGAAGTTCGTCAAGGGTGGTGCATGGCAGTGACAGCTCATCCTGTATGTTGCTTTCTTCCTCTTCTGCATGAGCTTGCTGATAGTGAAGGATCTGCTTTACCTGGGATTTTAATTCCTTCATCTCAGATTTTATTTCCATCAGCATTATGATGATAGATTTGTCTGTAGCTGGTGGAGGATAAACACAAATACATAAATATCTGCTGTATTGTGTGTGACGTCATACACCACATAGCATGCAGGGATGTCACCATGGAGGAGGGGTGTAGCACCCCTCAGAAATGATTGCATGGCTATCGGGCAAATCATGCTATTTGTCTGGTAAAGTCTCCCAGTTGTCTCGCCAGGATGAGTATGCTCTCCCAAGACGAGTATCTATTTAAGCTACAGGGTAGAATCAGGTTCGCCTGATACATAGGCAGAAATATAGAGGGGAAATTACCCCTACCCCAATTTTTCCATATTTTTCTATTTATTCATTCGGCACCTTTGTTTCTCACAATGGGAAGTGTGTGTCCATTAACCCCCAACATACATATTTATCATTTATTAATAGCCTATGACACAATTTTTAAAATGTCCACATAAATTGATCCTGGATTGGTGGATGAACACCAGTGATAACTCTGAATTCACAGGTGGATATAATATATAAAATTGATATGTATGTATGTCACTTTAACAATCATTAAACATACCAGTTAATGTGTCCGAGTTCCTAACTGATGTTGTAGTCGCTGATCCAGAGATGGTGGAAACAATGGGTCTGGACTGTCGAGCGATGCCAGTAGATGTGGATGGTCTACTTATGGATGCCAGAGTTCTTTCTCTGAGTGGTAATGTTGGGGTAGTTTGCACTACAGATGGTATAGGAGACAAATATTTGATGATGGTTGAAGGAAGTACACACATAAAATCATGCTTAATTAACGGATGTATGCAAATTATCTCAAACAAACTGAATTAGCCTCGGCTCGAACTAAAATATATAAAATTGGGGAAAAACACTCATTGGAATGTAGTCACTCCACATTGTTGATAAAACATCTATTTTTCGAAAATAATTAAGCATGTGTAAAAGGTCACATTGCTATGTTACATATTGCAGTGCATGATGGGGTTCAGTAGAACAGTTTATTGAACTGGTGGGAACGGAGGTATTTCGGATAAACAAAAACATTTGGATAACATTGTTTCATTTGTATTTGTGAATTTCCATTAGTTAATATGCCAAATGATGCCAAATATATTGCATTGTTGCAAATAGTATTTCTGTGTAATTTACTTTGTATGGTCATAAGCTTTCACGATATACCGGTATTGGAATCGATACCGGTTAAAACTGATTTTAATTCGATATTATATTTAGAACTAAAAATATCGGGAAAAAAATTCCGTGATAAACATTTAGAGTATTGAATGTATTTTTGGGGAGATATTCATCAAGATTTACCCACCAATAAACAAAATCAAGAAGTAACAATACAATTACAGATAATAACATGAGAACAAGACAGACGACACAATGATTACAATTTTCATTATTCTGAATACAAATAAGTGTGAAAAGGAGGATGTTAAGGCAATGAATGTACTGTATCGCTCGATTATAAATTTCGGAACTGGGTTGGCGGAGCTTGGACCTGGCAGTAATAATAACGATTGGTCCCTCAGTTTCCAGTTCCAATCACTGCTAGAAAACCAACATAAAATCGCACCGTCAGAATCAAGGGCCATTTGATTGGTCATGTATTACATCACAGACTTCACCATTTAGGTATACAGGATTTTTTAAAATTAGTTTTGGTAAATTCAGATGTATCTAAAAATAGATGGTAAGCCTTGGTCACTGACAGTGGCACAATGCACTTACAGCTAGTACTGTTACTAATTAACTAGATATGGTGCAGAGCTGAGTAAACACTGACATGGACCCCATTGATGATTGTGTAATATAGCTGTAGGCTTATTTTGTAAAAATATATTTAGTACGCCCTGTTTACTGCAAACATGATAGCCAAGTGATAGGAAGCTCTAAGTTGTAGCCTAGATGCATGTCACAAAACTTATTCATAGATTACTAAAAAGCAATCTTAAAGGTGAGATTGTCGTAAAAATGTGTTTGTTTTGTTTGAAAAGCATTAGGAAGCTATTCGTAGTACACTTATATATGCCCATCACAATACTACTTCACTAAAAAGTTTGAGAAGCAGCTTCTACATAATCACTTGGCATGTACAACTAACTTCAGTAAAACCATCAAAGCATGTTTAAACATACCCGCCAAAGTGTCCGAGCTCCTAATGGGTGTGGTATTTGATGACCCAAAGATGGACAAAACGACAGGTCGGGATGGTAGAGACGTAACAGTAGATGTTGTAGATGGTCTACTGATAGCTGCCAGAGTTCTTCCTCTGGGTGGTAATGTTGGGGTAGTTGTCACTACAGATGATGTAGAAGGCAAAGAAGAAAGTGATGGTCTACAAATAAAATCATGCATAATCAACTCCCATATTCCTGTTCCGATTATAAAGGATGCATACAAATTATTTCAAACACATTTCCCTCAGCATCACAGCAACTACCAAACGTGGGACTAAATTAGCATATCTCATTATATATGCGCTAAATATTGAAGGCACATTGATCGACTTGAAGGTTTATCTCGGCAATTTTGTTTAAATGCAGAGAAAGACCTCAAAATGTAATATGTATTTGAATACTAAAGAAATTAAGAAACAATAGGTTTCATCCACCCCCTCCCCCCAATTGGGCCATCAATCCCTTCATTTGACACTATTTTTGCATCTAATGTAATTGTTTATTTGTTTGTTCATTGATATTTTCAGAGTTCCTAACTTTTGCACAGGCACTAAATTGTAATGATCCAGAGAGGAGAAATTCATGAGTTGCTGAGACGTACCAATAAATGCTGTGGATGGTGCACTTCTGGTTGGCAGTAGTTGGCCGTGTGGCAATGTTGGGGTAGATGACGGGGGAGGTCTTGATGGCGTAGGAGGCAAAGAGGAGAGTGATGGTAGTGCAGTTAGCAGTGATGGACTGGATGGACAGGGGGGTGGTGAAGGTGGTGCAGCATATTCACCCACTTCGTTATCAGAGTCATCATCAGAGTCTGAAATATAACGACTCCTGAAATATGTAAATAAAAAATATAATCAAATCAGGCACAGATCCGGGGAGATCTAAGTGGGCCTGACCAGACCCCTAGAATGTGAAATCATATTACATGGGCTCCGACTAAAAGTTAAGCTGGTTTACCAACCCCACCACCTAGAATGTCATGGTATTACTCTGTCCCCTCTAAAAGTTAATACGGCCTAGGGCACCTCACATTATTGCAATAAACTAAACCAGAGAAGCAAAAATGCATATAAGTTTTGATGATGTAATGCTTTTTTTTTTAAAGAATCTAACATTTTATATGTGTATACAGTATGTATGATCTTTTACACTAATATGAAAAATATTTATATTAAAGGTATTTTGCACACTATTGTACTTGGGATATTGTCATGTTTACAAGATTTTCACATCTTCTGACCCCAAAGGACCCTGGACCTCCACTAAAAAGAATATAGCACATAATATGGCATAAACATGTCACATATGAGATCTGTCCAAGCTTTCCTACTTGATATAGTGTGTACAAGGTTTTCACTTGTTGACCTCTGCTGACCCCAAATTGACCTTTGACCACCAAAAATGATAAGATTCTAAATAAGGGACAAAAACATACTAAATATGAGATCAGTCCATTCTTCCCTTCTTGAGTTAAACATACAATGTTTTCACATGTTGACCTCTACTGACCCCAAATGACCTTTGACCTTCACTAAAAACAAGCTTATTCTACTCAATATGGGTCATCAACATACCAAGTATGAAATTGGTCCAAGCTTCCCTTCTTGAGATTGTGTTTACAAGGTTTCCACGATTGGACTCTGGTGACCTTTGACCTCCATCAAAAACAAAAGACTTCTATTCAATATGGGTCATCAATATACCATGTATGAAATTTGTCCAAGCTTCCCTTCTGGAGATATCGTGTTTACAATTTTCATGATTTGACATCTGGTGACCTCAGATGACCATTGACCTCCACCAAAAACAATAGCCTTCTTCTCCCCAATGTGTCATCAACATACCAAGTATGAAAGTTGTCCAAACTTGAGATATCGTGTTTATACACGCACACACACAAGTCCGTTTCACTATACCAGTGGGGAACGTTGTTAAATCCACTCTAACCCTTAACTCTAACCTTTAACTATAACATCAACATTCTTTCGGGGATGTGAACTTCTTTTGTATTATTACCGGGGACCAGGAATTATTTTGTTTAAGTCCCCACTGATATAGTCAAATCTGTGCACGCCATAATGAACTGTGTGCACGGTGGCAAAGTCACATTTTACAACAGTTTCACTGTCTTGTTCACATAGTGCATGCTGAGGGGAATTTTATGGGTTTGTTGTCAAGCAGGCATTCTGCCAGTTTATTATGACAGTACAGACTGAGAAACCAAAGGAAGGGATACTATTATGTACTAACAAAGTATACTGTAGGATATGGGGATTTTATCACGGTTGCATCAGTGTTGGACATTGCAATACAATACACTACTGTAGGTAATGTGGTATGAATTTTATCATGCTTATTTGGACAAACATTAAGCAGCCAAAGTGCCCATTGCTTTGTTTATAACCACCTATGAACACACGTATTATACTGATTTGCAATTATTATACAGTACAAGTGCTGTAGTAATATATTGTATGTACCTCCTTTTCCGCTTTCTGCCTTGGGATGGGTTGTCCTCAGCTTCTGTTTGTAGATCAGAGGTTTCTTCTGCTTTCCTCACCAGCGAAATTCCTTTCTGGTGTGAGGCTGCAAAATCAAAAATAAATATTGATAATCAGTAGGCCTATTGCATTGCTATAAACAAAATGATTTTACTATTCTGTGATATTCTAGAATTTTATTGAAATACATTGTACTTGGATTTTTCTATGCCCATGGGCAAACTCGATCCATGTGCACCACATGAGAGCACAGGCATAACACAAGTTACGAACCATCCAAATACATCCGTTAATAAAGTGTTGACAAAAGTATAATTTATAACAAGTTACAGATATTCTGAACAATAACTTTATTGTACTGTACATTAGTTTTGCTTGTTTCCATTCAGGTTGGTTTTACAGAGTTCCCACACATTTTTACTAATGAAATTCCAAAACTTTTTCCATAACTTTTTCATAATATTTTACCTAATTTCCATGTCTTGGTTTAAAATAGATAATACCTACTGTATATAGCGACCATCGAACGCAATGACGAGCCTCTCCAATGCACTATGCCCTAAGACAGGCATTGTAGCAAAAATGAAACATGGGAAAAGGAAAGGTATTTGTGTCTAGACAGAGAATTCCATTTCATATTCTTTGCCACATTTTTGCTACACCACCTATCCTAGGGCATGGCGCACTGGCGTAAGAGCCTATCAGTATGGCACCCATATTCTTGTATTTTCACTAATAATCATTGGCTAAGTGATTGTAGCATTTAACAACAAACAACAACAAATAACCAACTGCTACAGTATTTAAATGCTCAAGAAACCAAAAACATTGAAGAGGTAACAAACAGATAACATTTAATATATTCTATTGTAATGAACATATTTAGACATTAGCCAAAAACAATGTATATTTCCAAAACTTTTCCAAAACTTAATTCCATAACAGATTTTCAAATTCCATAACTTTTCCAGGAATTTCATAACCGTGGGGACCCTGGTTTTATAAAGAAGATTTTTTGGTGCAATTGCACGTACATGTATGGTTATCTGCATTGTGAATGAATCCCACAATATATACTGCTAGCACCAATTATATGTAAAATAGTATACAGTATATATTTTTATGAGAAGGACAAATTATTAAACGCTGTAAATTCATCCCCATTTTCCTTAAGTGGCCTATGCTCTTGGATGCTGCTATAGGGTTTTGAAGACCATATGCGGCCCGCACTTTGCCCATCTGTGATATATAGAGATTTACTATCCAGTCACATCTGGTCAAATTCCTTAAAAGTTTTTGACAAATGTAGCTACTGTAAAATACATGTAGGACCACCCCATCAGTCTGCTCATTACAACCTTCTTAACAATATACAGTACTTAACTTACCAGTTATTGACAAAATCCGCATTTTATGCTTATTCCAATGTTCTGAAGGTGGTTCACATGAGCGGACAGCCTTTTCAAATCTAAGAAGTGATTTGTATGGTGGCCAGTAACAGTGGTCCTTCCCAATGCACCAAACTTCTGGTATTAAAGCCACTCCATCTTCATCACCAGTAAACACTATAATAGCATATGATGTCATACTGAAACAAACAGCAACAAATTATTACTGCAGTACAGTAGTTGATGATCTAGATGCATACTGCACAAATGTGACATGCAAGTACAGTAGTTTCCAATAAGGACATCAACAATGTATAAGAGGACTAGCGATGTATGCATCATCATGTGGAAGGATTATGTATTTTTTCCGTATGTTTCGTACTGGTGTATGTTGAATTGTACCACATAAATGTGATACTTTGTAAACTCCGATCTTAGACGACGGCAATGGATATTGGAAAAAATCTTCCATACAAGCAAATTTTTCGTACACAACATAATCAATGTGCTCTATTGTACAGAAGTTATGGACAATTGCGATGTCACTGCCAACTTGGATACAGTTGTTACCTGTTGAAGTATTTAGAATATAGTTATCTGTTTTAAGTTCTTTGTATTCACTAGCTACTATTATATTCATAGGTATGGGACCATCAAAATGTGGCTTTCTCAGCGAAGTTAGTTTTTCAACACATGTTTCCTCTCGATCTTGTTCTGATAGACGACGAACGATCTGTTCCAAAGGAGAAGATGGCTTTCTAACCATTCGTTTCAATTTTCCTAAGAAATTCTCAAATGGAAAGCAAGAGACATTATCCAGTGGACCAAATTTCTTAGCATCTTCAGAAAGATGAACAAGTCCATGCACATTATATGTGATCATATCTTGACCATATACTTTTCCATAATGCTGTACAAACAGAACCAATAGGTCATGAGCATATTGACAGTAATCGACACAATAACTTGTACTGAGTAGAAGGAATATACCCACTGAAAGAAGCATAAAATTATGGTACAATTCATCATGTAATTTTCCAAGCAAAACAAGTGGACCTGTATAAAGCAGAAACTGCCTAAATTCAGTGGCTTTCCATCTATCAAGGTCTTTCAAATGCCTTGGTTTTCTTGCAAATTCACATGGGATAGAGGTGCGCAAGCCGACTAGCTTTTCAGATATTGTAATGACAACCCTTGGTCCCAACCTTGTTCTCAGTGGTCCCTTTGTCCAGAACTTTAATAAACGTCTCATAACACCTAGACAAACCAAATGCATATAATCCATCGGAAAAGCCGTTACCAGTCCTATGTCTAGTCCACTGAGCGGTGTTCTACCTAGGTGATGTCCTTCATCCATCATTGAAGTAAACGAAGCATCAGTCCGAAGAGTTGCATTGGTTTCAGGAAATGTCACCTTATCTAACCAAACTCCGTGTTGAATGCATCTATCACAGCCAGAATAGCCACTATGCCCCTTAATATTCTTGACAAGTGCACGTGCCGGAGCATCACATATGATGGCTGATATTTTAATATACAAGTGATGTTCATTATACATAAACCCCTCTCTTTGTAGTTTACTTGCATCTGCTACAAATTCATCTAGAAAATGAAGGTCGCGTGGCTTTGATAATCCGTAAAATAACCCAATAACAAAAGGCTGTTTGCAATTTGTTAGCATCCCTAATATAGGCCAGAACTGGGCATTAGAGCTCTTAAATAAGGGGAGCCCATCAACATTGACCTGTATCTCAAGTTCATGATATGTTTCTACATCAGCAATTAGCGGTAGCTTGGTTAATAACCATCTGCTCAATCCAAAGTGATAATACTGCCCTCCCGAAACCGATCTTGTTACAAAACTCGTATTTGTTTCCAACAGTGTTCTGGCCTGCTTAGGCAACCCTGGGTGGCTCTTTTTTAGAATGCTTAGCAAACCATTTATAGCTGTATGTGTTATGTTATGATCAGTTGCCCACATAGCTAGCTCATCTTTCAAATCTGCTTCATCACAAGAGTTATTTGAAGCAGATGAAGAATCTAATCTAGGTTCTCCAGAACTGGACAATTCCCGTTCAATTTCTGATCCTGGATTTGAAGAATTGTTTTCATAATGTTGCTGTCCATCATGTATTTGCAGTTCATCATATGTAACAGATGTTGGGTCTGTTCGTTCAGATACTGGACTTGATGAAGTACTGCTTGAAGTGGAATCATGTGACACAATATGCGACGGGTTATTGGGTTGTCCAATATTCAATATAGGAATTGTTTCGCTCAATTCCTCCTCATCCGATTCCTCCGTCATGTTGGCGATATGTTGATTTACTGCAGTTAAAATTCTTCTGCGTTTTTGCCGATTACACAGATTGAATGCCATGTTTAAGCTACAAGTAAATAAAATGATCATTGGTGTGATGACTGAGGCATGTAGTGTACTGTAGTCATTGGGGTTAAGAATATTATACATTGTTAGGCTGAAAAACACTCAGACTCCCCAAAACTTCCTGGTTTCTATACTTACCCTGTCCAGCCTACAAATTGCATTAATCCCATTAACTGATCTAATCCGGGGGTTAATTTAACGGGGAGGGGTCGGAGCCACCGCCCACTAGGCGGACCCTCCGCCTCCAACACGTCACAATTTTCGACTGAGCACGCAGAGAAAAAGGC
>WXZC020000161.1:0-14997 GCA_011317855.2 Paelopatides confundens
GTAACTTTTGATGAGTTGTAAACATTTATACTGAGAATTTGGCAAAACTGAAGTAAAAATCTCTCAGCTTTGTAAAACACAGTGGACGGAGAAGGCAGTGGAATTGTACTTAACCATAGTACACACGTTCCAATATACACTAACAATATACAAGAAAATTAATACTGTACATCAAAATAATAAAATTGAACAAAACAAATATTGTACCCAAATTACTTTCACTAGAACATATGGTTGGTTCCTTCATGTTTAGGCCTAAAATATATCTTTGTTTGGGGTCTGGTGCCACTTTTTTTTAATGGCTGGTAGAATTAACATGAACAGATTAGCCAAACAAAATAGTTAGAATGATCACGCCTTTCCATGAATAATTTAGTGTGGGGAACTGCGACTGCTCTTTGATATCATTCACGATCGCGATGTAACACCATGCTTTGCCTTTTGTGTCCAGTTTGCTTATACTTTAGGTTTTTTATGGGTCGAGGTAAGAACTTACATTATTTTGTCTAAAATTCCTTCCCCGTTTTCGTGAATATCAAGGAGCGAGTGAAAGACCCCAAACAAGAGGGCTATTTTGCCTTATAGTAAGCATAACCATTGGCTATATTGATATGATATAAATAAACATCTCATGTGGAGAAGGCAGTGGACGGAGAATGTATTGAGTTGTACTTACCATTAGTACAGGCTCCCATATAAACAATGTATTATATATGCCCTATTTGAAATAACTACAAATATATAGGAACATGAATACATCAAAATAACAAAATCAAACAAAACAAATTGGACTTAAATTACACACACTAAACAATATATCAGGTTGATTCCTTTATGTTCTTAGAAATAGAGACATAACATAAACATTTGGCTGAAACTAACATAGAGCAAACATCTCAGCTGTAGGTAGTGTTGCAGAAATAATGAAATGTATATTAATAATGGTTATCAGTGAAATATAATAGCATTGCAGCTAAAATAATTAATTCTAGAAAAAACTGTATATGTGGCAAAGATCTGAATACAAGTTACAGCTGTAAGAACCTTCACATGTATAGCCATTTTATGACAAAACAATTATTATACATTTTTAATTGAGATTAGTTTCTGACTATAACTAAATGACAAGTGTTTAAAATGTCAAGAAACTACAAACTATCCATGTAAAATTAAAAAATTGTTGATATCATCTTGTGTGTGACTGTAGGCCATTGGGGTAAAATAAAAACTGGAGAGTAAACTACAAGTGTTCACAATAATAGGCTGGGATGCTGAGGGTATTAGTTCCAGGTAATATGGAATGTCACATTTACAAGAACATATGGCACCCATGGTTGCAGCATATATTTGATTTTGCATAGCAAAGTTTTTTATTGAAAGTAATCATATTATATGTAATACTAATTTATAAGACCGGTCTGATAAGTAGCTTATCAGTACAATATATGAACTTGTCTTTGTGCAATTAGCTCTTTATATTAAACTAAATACAATTTAAATTTTATATCCCAGCAACTTAAAAAAATATATGAAGATATAAGTTGATGGCTTTCTTTCTAGCAGTCTATGATTCTTACATGATCACATTTTGTGTTTGTATACTTTATGGAAATTGAGTTAGGTAAGTCTAAATGACATCACAGAGCAAATGGTGATAGGAGTTAAATTATTTTCAAATATTTACTGACTGTTACAGGAAATGTGTTTTGCAATTTTCTTTGCAACTGCGAATGCTGTATTAATTGTAACAAGAGAGTTTTCACTCCGAGCTAAAAACTGTTATGAGTGATCTTACTAGGGCAGTAATATTGGTATACCCCACTTTCAGCTCATAGCATCCATGCTGCAAAAACTGCCACACAGACCTGCATGCTGCAGGGTATTCAAAGTTAAGAACATAAAATGCCTTAAAACATGCGTCGATTGCTGCAATAGTGGAGCTTTGCGGCAGAGCGATTCCTTCAACTATCAAAAAAATTTGATGAGGAGAAAGCTTATCTCCTAAGGTGAGGACAAAAGGCTGCTTTCTGGTTCCTTCCCTTTCGAGCTCCTGAAGGTACTGAGGAAGATTTATTCCAGTCTGTGAATGGAAGTTACATATATGTTGTAACTAGAAGGATATTTATGTATGGTTCAGTTGCTCAAATAAAATTGTTAAAATGCCAACATATTATGTATAACCCAAACATATTGAAATTGTAAAGATTTTGCATTAAACCTCACCTACTAATTAATATTCTTGAGAGCTGTAACAAAGCAATGGGCTCATCTACTATGATTATGAACATATGCAGAATTCCATTCTTGAGTTGACGTGTACACAAGTTACCAAATTCTGCTTGCATGAGGTTTATATGTAACTGTTTAGACCATGATTGAGTGACTAGTAGCTGTTGTAACTTGAAATAATCACACTACAGTAGCTCTAATATATGGGAAATTATGTGTGATTTGTTCACAAGACAATAACACAAATAGTGGCTTTAATTTAAGATGCTACTTAGAAGGAACTGCCAATCATGTAGGCTCCCAAGGAAGTTGCCTGTCTGTGTAGCCATTTAATTCCCCTCCCTTGTGTTATGCTGTTGGACACTGCTATGAAACATGCAAGTACTATGTGGAGTTAAGCAATGGGTCATCAGAGGATATTATTTTACTGCCAAATTCCCCAAAACTTACCTGGTTTGGGTATTTACGAGCTTCTATACTTACCCTGGGCAACATCTGATTTGCATTAATTCCACTTAATCTACTCTAACACTGAGGTTCAAATAAGAGAATGGACGTGGGGCCACTGACCCATAGCGCCTAAGTGCGCCATCGCTAATTCTGGACTACGAAGGACGCCACTGCGTCGAGCCAGAAAAGGCCGAGAACTTACTGTGTGTTCGAGACTCCTGGCCGAATAATGAGTAACCGAGCCCTGGTTTTAGAAGGACTCTGACGAAGATACTAATCAAGGTGAGTCCCAAGGAGACCCCGAAGGAACTTGGTAAAGACATTAAGCAGAACTTGCTTTTCAGACCGCAAGACAGAAGGGAGTGTAGACTCCTCCGAATTGAAGGTGAACATAGGTAGGTGCGTAACTAAGTGCCTATGAGACTGCGTTCTTCCCACCTGTGTGGGGTGGGTGGCGGGAATGTTGTCCAGGGTAAGTATATAAGCTTGTAAATACCCAAACAAGGTAAGTTTTGGGGAATTTGGGTGAGGTCGCCGCTACGAGAAGGAGAGTTTTGTGAGTGAGATCTTGTAAGGAAGCCTGATTTGAAGGGCGGTCATGCGAGCGCCTCGAGAACCGCGTTCATAGCCTCGTGACTGGTCGGTATAGGGACATGGCTCTACCAGGTGCGCCAGGGCCTCGTTGTTGCCTAGGGTGGTGCTGTCTGGGAAAACCCATATGGATCTCTCCAATGGCCGACCGATAGTTCTTGATGGTGCTAACCAGTTTACCTTTGTCGAAGATCACATTTAAGCACGAGGAGATTTGCTTCAGGGACGCACTACTGGGAGTAGTCGCGTTCCATGAGCACCACTGGCGGAATCGGGACAATCTAGAATCGTAAGTTCAGAAGGTGGATTATCCCCTTGATTTGGCCGCTAGTGAGGCAACGTCTGCAGAAAAACTTGCGTGTTCGGATAGGATGGAAAACACATTCTTTGGAGGGTAGCAGGCGTCCCGTGACAAGGTCTAATCGCGCCCCCAGGAAAATAGCGACTGCGCTGGGGTGAGGTGCGATTTCTTTTTTTTTCAATAGATCACCCACCCTAGAGACGGTAGGAGGGTGATCATCCGGTGTGTTCTGCTCTGCGACTGAGAACAAGAGTCCCCCAGGACTAACCAGTCGTCCAGTTATGCGAACACCATTCCTCGCCTTCTGAGTTCGGCCACCACTGCCCCCGCCACTCTGGTGAATACCCGGGGCTATGAAGAGTCAGAATGGGAGAGCTGCGAAGACATATGTCTTGCTGCTGTAACTGAGGCCGAGGAAGCGCGTGAAGGAAAAGTGCAGAACGCAATGTCGTCGCCCACGTCCCTCTGCACAGGGAGGGGGAGACGACGGCCTGAGTTTCCATGCGAAGGTTCAAGGGCGAATGAACGTGTTGAGCAGCCTCAGGTTGAGGATGGACCTCCAGGAACCCCCATCTTAGGGGGCTAGGAAGAAGGAGTGGAAGAACGGGCTGACGCCAGGGACTACCTTTCTTAGGACCTTATGTTGGAGGAGGGAGAGCTCTAACTCTAGAGCTTCTAACTCTAAAGCTTTCCTCTGTTCCGGGACTATGGGGAGGAGGGGTCAAGATCGTCCCCTGCCCTGGAGATTCCCCTGTCCATGAAACCGTCCTCGGTAGAAGATCGCTGGACGGAACTCTTGTGCCGCTCCAGTCTCGGCTGTCGACGAGAGAGTCGCTCAAGCCGCACGTTGCCTCTGGAGAGTGTATGCCGGAACCTTTGCAGGTTCCTGCGTCAGTTTCCCCGTAGGAATCCTGATAGTCATACATCCCGAGGTATCGGTAGATAACCGTGGTCTTCCTCAGAAGCTTCCGAGGGGAGCCTGAATCTGCGTGGCTGGTCCTTGGGAGGTAATGGAACTTCTCCTGAGGATGCCAACTCGGGGCTACCATCGGGCTCAGTATCTTGTACCGGCCCTTTCACATTTTCCGTGGACTGTGCTTCTGCAACCCCCTCGCTGCAGCGTGCGACCCCCCAGGTCTCGCAAACTACACGAGAACAAATGTGCCAATGACACAGTGTGTAGGCTAGCCTACGGACGATAAATTTAGAATAAAGATACGATACTTTGAACACTCGAAAGTGTTTTAGGATCCTGTCCGAAAATTTCAGCCAGACTCAAAACCCCTTTGGGAACAATCCTGTTCCCAAAAAAAAACACTGGAAAATGTAAAAATCCGTCACAAATAGTAATATTTCAAAGATCTAGTTAAAATAGCACATGCACTCCAGAGGAGTGGAGAATTAGCGATGGCACCCTTAGGCGCTAGGGGGTCACCTTAGGTCGGTGGCCCACGTCCATTCTCTTATTTGAACCCCAGTGTTAGAGTAGATTAAGTGGAATTGGTGCAAATCAGAAGTTGTCCAGGGTAAGTATAGAAAGGCGATGTAAATATCATATACTATTATGAAGTAACAAGATTCTCACTCACCGGCTGACAGTCGATGAAGGCTCGAATTGCATCCGTTTTACTGAATTTGATTCTTTTGCTCGAATCGGCTGTGTATGTCATACCAGTTGGCAAAATGCATGGCAGAATATAGAATGCTGCCAAGGTTGCCTCCTCTGGATAAAAAGAAGGACACCATTTTATATTTTGATATGTCTGATACATTAGTATGAGACCCACAACAAAAATAGGGCTCATCTAGTTCGCATTACCAACATGTATGGAAACTATGTGCCATCCTTGACATATCATGTTTACAAGCTGTATCTACCTCGATAACTCATCAATATTTAATGAGGTCATACACTATGCTTACATGTTAACTGTATTCATTTGTACTGAAAATGAAACAATATCAAGCTTTAAGCAACAACAATATTGATATATTCAGTATTGTACATGAAGCCCCGCCTACTCGTTAATTTTAATAAGCCCACAATAAAAAGCAATAGTGATCTTGTTCTACCCATGACCATTATATATATATCAAGTATTACATCGAAACAAACATTCCAATATATGTTCTCATGCTGAAATTGGCAACATAACCAAGAAAGGTCAAACATATAACGAGATCCTGTTTAAGCTGCAGATTCTCCAAGACAGACTAAGGTTCAAAAAGGGAAGTAAGCACTTTTGGCAGTACTGTCTGACTGGACAAATCAATGAAACTACATACCTTCAGTAAGTGTCTCTGGTAACTCCAGGTACTTCTTCCAGGCGGTACTCTGAAGGGAAGCCCACTCCATCACTTTTCTGCACTTCTTCCCCCACTTTTCATACAGATTATTAATCTTGCTGGGGTACAAAATGCTAAAATCTTGTTCAATCTGTAAATAAACAAGTTACAAACAACTTCAAATGATTTGATTTTTAAAGACGACACTCATCTCCAAATTAGTAGTATTTTTTAATCTGCACAAAATAGCAGTAGCTCTGAAAATAGGTCAGTGTGGATAGGACTCGCAACCGTTTTTGGTCCACCATGGATGTATATTTTAGCTATTTGTACACCTACCAGTAAAAACGAGATGACATAAATGACCTATAAAATCCTTGTTTTGTAGGTATAATGGAAACTGGAATGTCATGAGAAAATTGTCTGTTCATTTCATTAGCCTCTGGGTGGGTACCCAGTGATTTCATGTAAATTTAAAATGTTAAAAATTAAGTAAAATGTTCAATGAGAATGTGTTATGATATGAAAGGTATTGAATTGAGGAGTTATTTGTTTTGCCTGATGTTATATGTTAATGTTTGCAAATGAACTAATAAATTATTATTAATTAATTATTTTAGTTTTAATTATTAATACATGTGATAATGGAAATAGTTTTAGATGGTAATTTTTCCTAATACTTATTAAGAACTCTCTATCCATATTTTCATAATAAATGATAGCTTCGATGATAATTAATTAAAACAAAAGATAATTTTATATTTCATTTTACAAATAATATTATTACCATCCCATGAGTGTCCAACAGTCTAGGGTATTCCATCAGAACTGAACCCATATCTTCGTCCTTTAATGCTAGTAGCCGTTTTGGTGCAGTCTTTAGCATATAATCCCTAACCTGTGTCTCCGGTTTCCGATTTGATTTTAGCCATGCCACCATAGTTGCTATTTCATTTTCAGGAAGCTTGTTTTCTATGGAAAATACAGAAAATATATTTGTTAAATCAAAATATAGGAAGTACTACCATTATTTACTGCAATACATTATGAGAAAACAATGTATTGCAGTAAATAATGGTAGGGTAAATACATTATTATAATAATGCAGTAAATAATTCTTAGAGCGTGCGCCTTGCATTCATTTCCAAGACTTAAAAAGGGACCTACTGTACTGCTGGGTGCTCAGTGTTAAAGTGATGAGGGTTGCCTGTCAGGAAGGGCACCCGAGGCGTAACAATTTGGTCAAAACAAATGGTGATCATACCAGATCATCGAACGTCTAACCCCGTGAATTATGGGAAAACAGACTAAAACCGTTAGTTTAGTCAATTAAGGTAAATGCTACAATGGCCAGTTGTCATCGTTAGTTCCATTAACAACATCATGTGTACATAACATGTTCATGATGATATATTGTATATTAATACCATATTTTATTTTTTCGCTCATCTAGAATACTCCTTTAAATCTAATTATGGATCAGGAACAGGGCTTTGTATCATTTTTAAAAAGTGGTGTCACAGTGCAAATACCATTGGTGCATTGGACACCCATTGTGATTTTGAGTGGTACACATAATGTAGACTGGACAATATTTGACAAATAGAGCGGTAGTGATGGTGCATCGTCTTGGTCTTATGAAGAAATGATACAATAGTCCAAGTTTTAATTTTTTTTCAGCCACTTGACTTAATGTGATCATTCCATGTTTAAAGAATAAAAACTAAACAATAATGTGCATGTAAATTTGTCTAAACTTTTTGAATCAACAAAACCTTTAATGACCAGTAAGAACACTGCTCATTAAAACACCAGAAAGTAATTAAGGATCATTTGGATTTAGTTTTAATATTTTATTCTGGAAGTTGCATTCCCTTGCTAATTTTTAAAAACAATAGTCTGTGTAATGTGCCCCCACCAGGCATCATTGACATGCACTCACATAGGCTGCCTGCCACATGTCACTAGCATATGCACTTGTGATGAAACCACAAATTTTACCTGTCTCTTTCCGATTTGTTTTTTTGTCTTTTTGAGGGGGGAGCAATATTATTGCTGCATAGGTGCAATCTGAAATTGACTGCAAATACTAGGCAGGTATGGCCCTCAATGAATCATAGATGAAACAAAAATATGTCAGGAGATGATTCAACTGAAATGGTCAAAACCAATTATGTGTGTTCTACACTTACCTTGAAGAACAGTTTTGTCAGCAGTAGGCCTATGTACATTCTGTTTTTCGTTTGGTGATAAGGACCTCCTAACATTTCTGAGTCGTATCTCCAAGAATCCACAGGCTGGATGCTTGGAGTATCCTGGTGTGTAATAGGATTCCTAAAATGAAAAAAAGATACTTAGCTTGTGGGACCTTCACTTATAACAATCCATGTAAGCCGTTAAATGCTCTCTAGAGACGAATTGTTACGTTTTCTCAAGGATAGTTCATGGGAGTGATTTGCTCTCATGGAAGACATGTATGTACAGGTTCACAATGTGCGTAAATAAAGTCATGTCAGTAGTTACCAAAAATCCCTGAACAACGTAAGCGTCAGTACCACAACATCCACTATACTCAATTTGAGGTATATTGATCAACAATTGAGAGAGAAACTGCTGGTGCAGTAGGCAAACTACAATAGTATATGGGGGTAGATATTGACCGTATATAAATTATTGCCAAACCTACATCAGCATCTGGCACATTATCCTCCCCTCCGAATCACATATACCTGTTTTCCACATATGATCCTGCACCTTTAAATAATAGTACATGTATTAACAACAATGCATAGTTATTTACTCAACTCAGTTTTGACAAATTGTTCGATTACATTAATGCTCCTTCCCCCATATCAGTCTATAACTTTTAATAATGTAATCACACACCATTTACAACCATTTTACCAATTGATTTGTTTATATTACCAATTGAATTGATAATTTAGGGAAGTCATACATATTAAAATATCTTTGCTGAGCAAAATTAAATGACATTGAAGCTTTTAAATGGTCTCATGGTCTAAGTTCACAATATTACAAACACTCTGTACTTACATAACCTGCTCCTGTGCTTTCTTTCAGAAGAGGAAACTCTGTAATAATTTGCTTTGCAAGTTGAAGCTTAATGTCTGCACTGGGTCTTGAAAAAGTAAAGAAATACATTTTCTATCATAACCAATGTAGGGAACCAGAGATTTGTAAAATCAATGATTTATATAATACACATTAAAAGGGAGAGTTCATACTATAAATGTACATTTATATGAGATATAAAATACATATTCCATACTATTATTATTGATGTATTGTGTTATTTCAATAAATCAAAATGACAAACTATTCAAAATAAATCAAAATCACCAGCTAACTTGAATAGACAATTTAGATATGGTAATGTTCTTGGCTGATCATTGAGCGACAATATGTACTCTTTTCTTTCACGGTACAAGCTAAATGTTAAGTGACATGAATTTGGTGGTAAATTGAGATATTGACACATCTCCATTCACATATTCCAAAGTAACTGTGCAATAACAGGATTACAAAGGAATAATGTTTCATTATCGACTGCATGTCTATAGAGTGATAACGTAGGGTTATCGTTCCACGAATTTGTATACCTTGGTGCTTTTAAATCGGTGTACAACCGTACATGGAATCAGAAGTTATTACAAATGTAAATAAAAAGTGGGCTTTATGCCAGTTTTAGGAATAGTAATTTCGTCGGATACTCCATACATTAATTAAGGGTTAAACTTGTAATATTCTTAATTTTTCCATACATCTTTGGGGCCTAGTTAATATTTCAAGTAGTCCAGATTTACCTGTCACCATGAATTTCAATAAGATGAGACACAAGTACTTGCACCATCTTCTTCCTTAATTTCCCACTGAGGCTCCCATTTAACATCTCGTTAACTATCTCTTCTCCGTTGTAGTCTTTTTCAATAACATCTCTTACACTCTGTTAAAACAGGAAATTCATGGAGAATGTTATAATATATTATTCTTTTAAAGAATCTAATTTTGTGTACAGTATGTATGAGCTTCTGCAGTAATATGATAAATACTTCGCACAATATTGTACTTCACATTGGTGGGGGGGGGGGGTTAGGGCTCCACATGTTAAGCTATCCTTTTTGAGCTTTCATGTTTACGTTCTCACATTTTGACCTGTGGTAATCTCAAATGATCTTTTACCTATACCAAAAACAGTATAATCCCACTTAACATGGGGTATCCACATACTAAGTATGATATTTGTTGACGATTCTCTTCTTGAGATATCGTGTTTACGAGCTTTTCATATTTTTAAACCAATGAAAGATATTTAAACTAAAAAAGAATGATTGAAAAATCATGTTTTGTTTTTGACACATTAGCACAGGTGGTTAACATTTGTATAAAATATGACTCCAAGCCCATTGTCTATGTGTGATTAGTAGAGACTTATGTTATTTGTTTGTCTTTAGTTACACAATGTTATTTTCACTCACAAAAATGACACCAGATAATTTAAGTTTCTTTGAAATAGCAGGCGATATCACGGAGGTATTCGATGTTGATGGTCCAGCTTCATATGTAACACTATCTTCATCTAAAAGGACTGATGCAGACCTCTTCCCATGTGTAACCTGTGTGATGAAATAAAAAGTGTGAGAACTGAATTTACGAAAGCTAAATAAAAATGCTGATTGTGCACTGAAGAGAGTATGCAGTCTCGGCATCATTGTAGAAAATTAAAAAAAACTGGCCTTGATAAGTGAAGCCACATTGTAAGTATTTTCAATACATAAACAATTACTCATATATTTATAAATGCTTGCTGCAGTATAAATATGACAATTGTTTGAAATTAAATCACTCAGATTAAAATATTTTAGAACCTAAATAACCAATGCTGAAACTGTATTTATTGGCTATCAACTGAAGATACAGGCGATACTGTAGGTCGACAGTCAATAAACAATTACGAAACATTATAGTATTCATAGAGTGTAGACATATAATACTGAAAATTATCTTCAAATGATAACTATCAAATCCACAGTTTTAGCAAGGATAATTTAGATTTTAAAATATGTTTAACCTAGTGAGTCCATTGATCAAATCTGAATATGAGTCATGACCCAATGCAAAAATATGTACTTATTGTACTGTACACATATCCAAATACAATTTAATGCATAAAACATAAATTTGTTCAGTTTGTCAGAGTAAACGACTTGTTAGCTTTACCTCAAGATTAAATCCT
Source organism: Paelopatides confundens (assembly GCA_011317855.2). NCBI lineage: Eukaryota > Metazoa > Echinodermata > Holothuroidea > Aspidochirotida > Synallactidae > Paelopatides > Paelopatides confundens. The sequence goes on from WXZC020000161.1 coordinate 11,112, forward strand.
GTACCGTGGACTGATATAGTAGTTATCATCCCCAGGTGTATATGAACGAACAGCATGCAGCGGGTGATAGTCAACTAGGCACTCTACGGTTGAAACAGTTACTTCATATGGTATAATAGGACGCACTGCATATGCATGAAAATGCTTCATGAAGTATACAGTTTTCCATTTGTGTAACACAAGTTGAATATCGTCTCTCACAATAATAACATCCATGATCTTCCCATACATTGGATAGTGGTCATCTGTCCTATCAAAAGCAACCATCATGCCTTTTCTGTACTTGGTCCCATATACTCTTGCCCATTTGGCAACAAAAATATCTCCATATAGGGGATACATCCCCAGTAGATTAGACAAGATATGGCAGTCTTGAAGTGAATTGAACAGGGTACAAGATCCAGGGCCAATTTCAAATGAAGCCTCTTGGAATGATTTCTTGGACATCATTTGGTAACAGAGATACATCTGATGTCTGTGAGCCATAGTCTTGGTTATGTTTTTAAAATTACACACTATGTGTGACAGTCGACGAAAAAAATTATGCTTGGCTTCAAATCTCATTGCCCAATAATGAATCAAAGGGCCAATCTTAAGAGCAGCTAGGGGATAGTGAAGCATAAAATGATGCTTTGGTTTTAAGTGCCTCTCAGGAAAAAGTTCCAAAAAAAGCTCATGATGATCTGAGATGAGTTGTCGCATAAAAATACAATCACCAGCTGTTAGAGCTGGTGAGAAGATGAGATCCATACAATCACACAGTTGAAGAAGTAATTCCCAGTGCTCATTGCCTTCTGGTACCAGATCACCAATTAGCAAGCAAATGTGTCTCATGAGGGTCCACATTTGGGCTGCATTTTGCCCAGATGATCCATCTGCATTTACCAGTTGAAGCCATGAATATATACATGGTTTATTAGAGCTATCCGAGAATCCATAATTGTAACTTGTGATTCTAGCATTGAGAGTATCTAAATCAAAGTGTCTATTTTCAATCATATTGTGAAGGATAAGTTTCAGTTCAAGAGGACAGACACCTTCCAACATGTCATGCATGATATCTGGAGCATAATTCATCATTATATGAAAAGACTCTAGTTCATTTAGAAGGCAAGATGTACGCACACCAGTAAGGGGTAAATTATCTGTCAAAAGATCCTCTGTGTAGTTTTCAACTGTTCTCAGAAGATTGTCAGTAGACTTGGTCTGTTTTCTAATGGTATTCCTATGAACTTTGCATTTTCCTCATAGAAAAGTGAATGGATACCAAGATTGTCACCAATTACCTGCGCTAATCCAACTTTTACTATGCCCTTGAAGCTTGGACAATTTATTTCCAAACCAATTGTTTCAAGTTCTTTAAGGTCCTTTACTATGGGCTGTAGGACCACATCAAATCCAAACTCAGAAACATCTGAAGACTTGTAGAGGGCGGCTAAATAGAAATGACTCAGCGTTGATAGATGACGAGGATGAATGTCCTTAAAAGTGTAATACAAAACACCTAATTTATGTGTGCCAGCTTTGGGACTAAGTGGATTGGTCATTTCGATGTCATCGTTGTAAAGAATAAGTTTCAGGCAATTCCTGATGCTAAACAAATGATGTGTTGCACAGTATTCACCATCATGAAAATCATACATTACAGCATCATCACTCCTCCTATGTTCCTCAACACAATCCCAAAATCCTGGGCTTTCAACAACAAGTCTTATAACTTCCTTTATAGGGACATAGTGAAAAACACGAGGGGATGGAACCTGCAAAACATTCCCAGTAGATGATTCAGTTCTGGGTGCATATCCTAGTGTTATTTCTTTTTCAATGGGAGAGATGAACATTTTTGTTGCATGCAAATACTGCACTTGTTTGTAATCAGTCTCAATGCCATGAAATGGTTTCTGATGTAGGTCAAACTTCTCAAAAAGTTGTAGAGCAGGTTCACTCAGAATATCAACATTTTGATTAAGCAAGAATGACTTTGTGTTTTGCTTCAGGTTTCCAACAAGGTCATAAAAGAGCTGTGATACATCTTGAACCACTGTGGAAACTGTACTTTGTGACACACTGCTAGAGGATTTAAGCTTGCAAACAAGCATGATAGCTCTTTCCTTAATTTTTTGTTCATCCAAATGATCCCACTCATCGTCAATATTACCATCATCATCGCTGTGTGCATCTTCCATGATAATATCACCCTGTACATTTTGTAACCCAGGCAAGCCATCTTCTTGTAAATGGATAATATCATGGGCTGCCGTATTGTGTTGCTTGGCTATGTGCCTTTTGAAGCTGTAACTTTTCTTAAATGTTTGTTTACATCCGTTCTGATTACATACAGCAACACATGTAAAATCACTTCCCCTAAGCAGAGAAAGTGCTCTGAAATGAGCGAAAAGTTCCTTTACTCCACCACGAATTTCAGTTTCACAATGGAAACATTCTAGACCCATTTTTAATTAATAGCTGCCAAGGAAATCAACTTACATTACTTCTACTAATAATGCCACAATGCTCAATTATTAACACAATGTGTTTGTTATTGTTTGTGTTTATTACAGGTAGGTATTGTATAATTCCAAAATATACTAGGTGTGAATGAAGTAGTGATATTTATATTTTCTAGTCCGAAAATTGTTAATGTCACAAAGTTCAACACACTCAAACCTTCAAGCAGCCATTACCGTATCTTCATTTTCATTTCTCAATGCTGAAATTTGTTTGGTGAACTTCATCCTGGGTCCAACTTTTGGGATCAGCTCCTTGATTTCCTCTTTCTCTAAGAGCATAAAATTCTCTTTGTTGATTTCATTTTCTGCAATTTAAAATAAAATATTTAAAAATATCAATGTTGTTGTCAGTTGTGTTTCAGTCTCCTGAAAATATTTATTTTCTTGTCACAAAAATTTGAAAATGGCTCAAAACAAGTTTTTGTTCTTTATCACAGTTCATTATTACAATATAGTAGTCCACGAATTGATATAGGCTAGCCTATATAATTGGAATGCATAAGCCTATCTAGAATAAAAGGCTAGACTAATAACATGCTAACCGGCTAGTTGTGTGATGCTAGGCCAGCAGTGTATGTCTCTGTGATTGGTCTAGCCTCACTATTAGGCTATACAGGTACTTAAAACCAGAAAACAAAAATGTTCTGTTGCTCCAATGTTTTTTTTTTAATATAAAGCTTTGCGTAATCTAAATATGCACGTATAACCAATAAAAGAAACCAACACTATCAACAATCTGGAATGAGTTCATTATCAACTATCAACTATATGTATGTCATTGTATGGCATTAATGCAATAGTGTTTACACCATATTAAGCTCCACCCACCATGTATATTAATGAACTTTAGCAATTTTGTACAACATGAACACACTAATTAACATAATTAAGCCACAAGTAAAAGTAAAATAGAAGACTGGTTGCAAAAAATATGACCACTTCAACATGCTTGCATTAAGCTCCATCCACTCATATGCATGACATCTCTACCAAAAGAAATACGGTATATATAATGTCCCATGGGCTATCTACAGTACATATGGCATGAATGCACTTTATGGTTCATTAGGTATAGTGTTTACAAGCTATTTTGGACGAATCACAATAAGTCCCATCCACCATGCACATTAATGAACGTCATCAATTTTGATAACACAAATATATCCACACTAGTTAACAACATTTGGTTGTAAAAATATGACACATTCTAACATTTTTATATTAAACCCCACCTACTCATTAATATGCATGATATCACTACCAAAATCAATAGGGCACGTCTACGGTTCATGGGATATCTGTGTAGCCTACCCACAAAATGACATGAATGCAATTTACGGTTCATTAGATAGTGTTTACACAGTTTTTGTTTTTTA
>WXZC020000163.1:0-14978 GCA_011317855.2 Paelopatides confundens
TGTAGTTATTGTATGCAGCCCACACCGGAAAATCGAAAATGTGTGTCAGTGACTATACTGATATTTGGCTTTGTTGAAGTAGAGGGTATTTCCAACACATGGTGTTGAATAATATTGAACAATATGAAACAAATATAAAGTCGCAGTATGGTTATCACATGGAACGTGATAGTTTCTCCAAAATGAGTGATATCACAATGATGGGACGTATTGGATATACGTACTGTAATCCATATATTGAGGGCAACGACGGCAACTTTGGCTGTGGCTTTTAACCATTCCTCAGGGCATTACGGCCAATATGAAATGTAGGACGGAAATGACCGTCGTGGTCGCCGTTATATTCGAGGCTTGGTTATAGCAGTATATTATGCTAAAGTATTAACATATTAATTATGTCAGCCATATTGAACTTGGTAGCCATCTTTAATTTGGTAGTTATCTCGAATTATATGTTATCCATGTGATATAACACAATGTATATGGAATTGAAAACCATATATTAATATGGAAAAGAAATGTGAAATATCAAGCTAAATATGATTTTCGGATGTCCAATTTCAAGATGACCGGCATCATTCTTAGGTGGCCGCCAAACATGGAAAGCATATTTGATTACAAGTGTACAATATATTAGTTGAATACATACGATGTGCAACATTCTACCAACATTTTCCACTCAACTATATAATATGACACAAGGGTATGCATTATAGTACGTTTACAAGGTTTTCATACGTTGACCTCCACACAAAAAAAACAATTGGATTTGTATACTCAAACATTATGAAGCTTAGCCATTCTGCGTTATCGTGTTCACAAGGCAATACGTGATACACCGAAACTCGGCTAACCCACACATGTACCGGTAGTTACATTTCCATCTCATTTTTCTTGCGTCCAGCCATTTAATTTACACTTTTACTATGTTCGTGTAATTTGATCGTTCCTATGTGAATTATCCATTCTTCTTTTTGTATCCGAGAAATAAAATCAGTTTTATTGGTTAATATACACAAATATGCAATATATTTACCATTTAGTATGAAACTGCACCCATAACACAATGTTTATCACACATAAAGAGGTTTCATGGAACATTATTTTCGGTTTTTCGGTAATATATTAAAATCGTTCAGAATTCTACTTCAATAATTGACCAATTTCCATGAATATTACACCAACGTTGCAAATTCAACCACTGGAGAGAGTACATATGGAGAGAGTATAGATGATATAAATAACATTCTAACAATGTTCAGACATTAACATAATGACACGACCACATATATCTCTGTACGTCTCAGCTTAGTTGAAGATATACTGGTTTACATAATACACAGGCTTCCTTTGAAATAAAATAAAATTCGAAGATGTTCAACTGTATAGGCTGAAATGTATATTTCCACATCTTTGTTGTTATTAGTGTTAATCAGATATAATTTTAATGTAGAAATGTAAGTTTCTAAATGTCCATGTATAGTGTGTGGAGTATGAGAGACAACAACGTTTGATAGACGTAATGGCAATATATGTTTTAATATCATGACATCATTCATTACAATTGAATCTAAGATACACACAAAGAAATATAATAACGATGAAGAATGAGCTGTATCGCGTCTATGTAAACTTGATTTACAGAATTAAGAATACGTATTTGTTATTCTAAGTATTTCCTTTTTTCTCGTGGAAAAGATAAAGCAATCTTCCGGAGCAAGATAAGTTTGTATTCATTTCATTTCAAATCCATATTTGAAGATACCGTTAGTCTAAAAGATAACTTATTATGCCAGAAAATGCTTTAATCTCTGTATTAAAGCCCACCAATGCAAAACTATACAAAATATGGCAGATACATGTGTGTAATGGTTCATTATAAATAACAATTGAGATTACTAACAACATCAAAGACTATCAATGCACGTTTTAGTATTTAGGATTTTACATATCCAGGATATTTAAAAAATAAACATGTACACCATAGACGAGAGGGTACCTTTAAGTATTATACTCCTTCCCTAAACACTACTAAAACACGTTCTTCTGGCCTCACACATTTTTTCATTTCTTAGTAAAAAAGTTTTTTGGGAAAAGGGTGAATAAGGCTGTGGTCATTGAGAAATATTTGTTCATGTAAGGGGTTTAGATGCAAAATGGTGCTATATTTACATATTTTGTAGTAAATTTATGTTGTACAATTTGTCATTTCTTGGTGAACAATTATAAACATTTTGGGATAATGGGTAAAGAAAGAGGGTACCTTTAAGTACTACTTCCATAAACACTACTAAAACACGTTCTTCTGGCCTCACACATTAGTATCACAGTATTTCTTGTCAGAATACCAGCTTAAATATAATACAGCCTGTCACCCCTCAATTTGTTCTTGAGTTAATATAGGTAACATATACCAATTATGCCGGTTATCAAGTTTATTAAATAATTCGAATTTGTAGAACTTAAATGTACTTCAAAAGATGGTATTATCACTTGTAGCTCAACCCATTTAAACGATCAAAAATGTTTCAACGACCACACCCCTTCTCCTGATTTACAAATTTTCCAAAATATTATATTATATTTTTCTACGAAAGATAATTTTAGAACATACTGTACATATATTTCAAGATTGTTCAAAGAGAAAAGTACGCGCTATGGGTTCAACGGAATACAGCGTTTAAACATTGGTGGAAACAAAGTTTGACCTTTAAGGATTGGGTTCCTTTCATAAAACCTGAATAACCATACATTAGGTAAGATGATGGTTTTGTATCAAGAGCGGAGGGGAATAATTGCAGTTTTGGATTGAAGAGGATGCCTACCCTCACATCCTACAACAAAATAAAGTAAAAAAAAAAAAGAATTCATCATAATTTAAAAAAGAAATGGATCAGGGGAGAAACAAAATGTTGACGTCGCTACATGAAAATGGTGCCATTTAATGTGAAAATTGATGCACCCTAAAAACTGATGGCCACATATGCCACCAACACTGATGTTGGAAAATATTAGCCGTCTCATTGCTTTTGTTTTTGCATAATCTTAGTCAAGTCTGACCCAAAATGTATAAAATATTTACCTAACATCGGAGTGGGTGGCACATGAGCCCAGTCTGGACCATTGTTTGCCGAACTGTGTTTGCCATGTGCCGGGTAAATATATACATTCGAAATAAAAACAACATTTGTCGCATTCATGAAAGCCTCGTTCATGCCAGGTACAGTAGAGGGGGCACAAATATCAAGGGATTTCGCCTGATTTGTGCAAACCTGCCATCAGTGGGGAGAAATCTTCTTTGATAAGTGGAAAATATGTTACAATTACATGTATTGTTTGAATTTAATTTGCTTTTTCTTTTAGTAAAATACTATTTTGAGTCATTCGGTGTTGTTAATTATCTGAACATTATTATAGCAACATATCAACGTTTTTCTTATGTTGTAGTCGGGTTACGTAGTTGGTATATGTATGTAAGATATGTGAAGAGACGTTTATAATAAATTTACAAAGCAGTTGTAACAAAGTAATGTTGTCTCCCATAACATATCTCTGTGAATTTGATAATACAGGAAACAATTGAATATAACGGACCTGCTTTTCCCCAGATCCATAGATGGTAAGGTTCATACATCTCACCATTCAAATTTGTATATCATACTGTGCATATATCATCACTACAGTATAATACTTCATATTTGCCAATGAAAAATCATACGATCACACAGAACACTTCCGTTTCACCAGTGTTCGAAAAAAATGAGGTTGGGACCCAAAATGCCTTTTTGAGGGGACCCAGATATGGTCCTATATGACCTTCCCAACAAAGGAGAAGCTGAAATCACACATGCTTCTTTTGAGGGGATACCAGAAAGGTAAAATATGATCGTCACCCACACCTCAAACAAGTTTTATATCAAAGCTATAATCTCCCCTTACATCCGGAGATACAATCCTGCCTCTGTGTTTGTTTGTCAGAAAGGAATTGGAATTGTCATTTCGGAAGTTATTGCGTTGGTTGAAAATTTGGGAATTTCTTTTGGAAAGTTAGATTTTTTCGTGTAAAAATGTCAGCTCCTCCCCCTCAGTCCTCGTACTTTATTGATACATATGATCGTGGATATACATTTATTTCCGTGCAAAAGGTAGCATAGTTTGGAACCTAAGCATTCTTAATTCTGCAAAAACAATCATAAAGGTGAGGGACAATTCCCCTTAGACCCCACACACGACGCTTTTCAAAAAAGGTTCACGACTTCTAATAAATTCAGTTTCGTCACTGGTCCTATCCACAAAACCATCTTAATTGGGTTTTTTCTTCAAAAATCCCCCCAAAAAAAAGATACATGTACGCATTTGGAACACTGCGGTTTCACATCATAATACATGATGTACGGACCATTGACGAGCTGTACTACACTGTTGTAATGTTGATTTTATTAAATTGTTTTCATATACGGACAACTTCCGGTCCCTACATGATACACTCACATAAAACACATTATATCACACATAGTATTATGTATGGACCATTGCCAGGCTGTACTGCAGGGTTGTAAGTCCGATTTTAAGGTTTGTTCATGAAACCGATGGATAATTTCCGGTCCCACACACTCATAGAAAACACATTATAAAATAGATTGTATTATATACCGATCATTAACAAGCTATAATAATAATACAGTTTTGTAAGGTGGATTTTAAGAATTGTCTTCATGGATATGTTCTGGTCCCTACATCCTGAGACGCTCACAAGGAATACAATATAACACACATTTCATTATATACGGGTCATTAATAAACTGCACTAAAGTTGTAATGTGGAATTTAAGAATTGTTTTCATGGATAGCTTCCGGTTCCTCTATGTAACACTCACAGAGAACACATTATAGCACATAATGCATTATGTACGGACCATTGATATGCTGCACTAATGTTGTAATGTGGATTTCAAGAATTGTTTTCATTGATAACTTCCGGTCTTTATGTGCCACACTCACAGAGAACACAATATAATACACAATGTGTTGTGTACGAACCATTGACAAGCTGTGCAATTCAAATGTGGAGTTTAATAATTATTTTCATGGATGTTTTCCGGTCCATATATGCAACATTGACAGAGAATATCGTATAACATATATTGTATTATGTACGGCCATTAACAAGCTGTACTACAGTGCTATGCTGTGGATTTAATTAATTGTTTCCATGGGTAACTTCCGGTTTATATGTGCCACACTCAAAGAGAACACATTAAAACACACAATGTGTTGTGTACGGACTATTAACAATATATAATTCTGTACTGTAATGTGTATTTTATTAATTGTTTTCATGGATAACTTCCGGTCTCTATATACTGCAGGTTTTACTGAATTGTTCGAGAGTGACGTCAATGTTGAGATAAATAAATAAACAATTGTTTTCATTCTAACAAACATTATATATGTATTAACATACTTTTTATTTACTAAATGTAACGATACTACAAAGATATTGTTAGATACTATTGAACTATCCAAGTACAATTATGTTACCCCACAAACGCCTTAAAGACCAAGACGCAGTGTACACAACACCATGTCGTCTTTAATGGACGTCATCAAATTAAAAAAATATATTAAAAGGATGACCTGCACTCAAAATTGTACAGTTTGACATATCTACAAGAAATGTATACAAATGATCCGGCACATAATGACGTCATATTAAACATATGCTATAACATTAATGTAACATACTAACCGTGTATACTATACTTGTGTGTTTGCGTGATGCACTCAACCATCTGAATTCAGTACAAATTATTCAGTCATAATGACGTCACATTAAACATATGGTGTGACATTAATGTAATATACTAACCGTGTAGTGTATACTTGTGTGTTTGCGTGATTAACTCAACCAGCTGCATTCAGTACAAATTAATAAGTTATAATGATGTCATATTAAACATATAATGTAACATTAATGTAATATACTAACCGTGTAGTGTATACTTGTTTTGTTTGGGGGATGAACTCAATCAGCTGCATTCAGTACAATGTATTCAGTCATAATTACGTTATTTCTGATCTCATATTGAGTTATACAATACACGGTAGCTATGTGTTCATTATAAGTATATGTTAAAAATAGTGTTCATCTGTACAATTGACATATATTGAGCTATACTGTATAGTATAGGTGTGGTCATTATTGTAGTATTCGTCTGCAAAAAGTACATTTCGATGTCAATATATGTGATGTGCTAATCTACTTGTTGCAAGCATAATCATATGTATACCCATCGTAAGGTGTAAGGCATAGAAATGAATAGATATATCGCGATTATATCAAATATAAGCGAATCGTTCATTCTGTAATCAGTCACGGATAAACCAATAATTGCAATGTATTAGTTGTATTAGTCTAGCTTGATTATTTTTAAAATGTGATTATTAAGACGGCGTAAATGTGTTAGGTGATAGAAACAAAATGGATGTTAATACAAGAGAGAAATATTATTACAATATATCGACAGTAAAATATTCACACAATACAATATTGGTGAAAAGACAAACATTATGTTCGGGGCTACAGTATATTACATTCCTCATCAATGTGTGTGTTTTAAATAAACAACAGTTTCCGAATTAGTTAGCATTGATACAAATAATGACAAAATAGTATGTACATGAAACCATGGTCGTACTTTTAATCAAGTATATTGTATGGCCCTTCTTTCATCGGTCCCATCTCATAATATGTACATACAATATCATGATGCGTAGATATACATTATTTTTCAACAGTTTATAGGAGCAATGTGCTGAGTATATGTGTCTTGAGTAAAATGGTCACTCACTTCTACAAGTCAGAAATAACATAATATGTAGCAATACACTGCTCACTAATTTGAGTAGCTTTGTAACATTTTGCTCAGACATATTTAAGTGGACATTATACAATATAACTTAAATTGTGTGAGTTCTAATTATAGTTATAGTTATAGTTTCAATTGGTTCTTTGTTTGAACCAAGTACAGGTAATAAAAAAAACAATATAAAAATACATGAATCAGATCAGAGTTAGTTAACCTTGTCGAATTGAATATTCATATTCTTATTTATATCGACATAAGTTTAAGTGTTACCATGCATGCATTACATTGTGTTAGACAGAGTGTGCTTCTATCTTTACAAGGGACGTGTTTATTTTTAAACTGAAAGTTTACTATTATAGATACGTACATATATTAGATCAAAGTCCTATTTTGGTTTACTGTACCTATATCATGACACTCATCGTTTGTATTGTATTCACTACAGGAGTGATCGTACACAGTGTTCGTTTTGGAATCCATCGTAGAAGGAAATCATTACGCCGTGTTGCTGTAAAATAGGGAGCCATTAGAAAATACGAATTTCAAAAGTACAATCAAGACAGGGGTAAGATTAATATTTCACACAATGTTCACGTTATATTTAAACCTGGTTAGATTTTCCTTTGTGGGGTATTGTATTATATTGACACCGTAATGTAGGTTAGAGCCAACTTTGTGCAATATCGTGTTATCTTGACACGTGTACCTAAAACAGGTTAGATCCAGCTTTGTGGAGTATCGTGTTATTTTAAAACATAATATACATATCATTATAATATATCAACGATTTAGTTCTGAACTAAGTTGACACATACCCTATGCCAGATGTGTATACATTACAATATACACTTCAATACATTTACCATGACAATCGTTTTACATAAAAGTTTTATGTCTAAGGGCTTGATTGAAAACCATTGAAGGATTGTTAGATCAGGAACGTTTTAGTCAGACTAACATATCACAGCTTGAAACCGGGTCGATTAAGATCAGTCTGCACACGGCCATGTGTGTAGTAGATTTAAGTATTGTATGTGAATCAAAGTAATTAACACATCACTTGTTGAAAACGGGTACACTGAGATCTATGTGTAAGTACAATTATGTGCAGAAAACTGACTAACACATAATATATTCAAGCTGGGTAGACTAAAAGAACAGCATACACACGACCATTCGGTTCCTTTATGGTCCCTCTTTCTGAAGGTAATGTTCTTCTCTTGTACATCATAAAAGTCATGTCTGGGTCTTTTGGGATGCAAATATGTACAATATGTTATGTCATATAGAAGGAAGTGAAAATATATAATTTTCATTAATCAACACCCATTTATTCCTTATTGACCTGTTCATACAAGGTTTATTTTCATGTAAATTAGCAAACATATCGGATTTAACAAATTATCCATAGAAGTACTTTTAAATGAGTTTGAAGAACATTGTCGAACAGTAACTGATATTTATGACCGCTAGAAGTCGAAATTATACAATGATACTACTACTCTTCAATACTTGCATAATACTGGCATCAGCAGGAGTTGTGGTAAGACTTTTACGCTACAAATAAGTATATGTATTCATGGTGAAAATATGATTATTTGCAAGTAGTGTTATTTAGTTATTTAATATATTATATAAGTTAACGGTTACTACCCATTCAATGTGTGATATCCCTCGTTACTCGTTATATTCAGTAAATACAGATTATATTTAATCGTGTATGTGGTTTCACTTTAGTGCCGTTTGTTGGATCAATTTTGTTTTATTTAATATATTATAAGGGTTAAAGTTTATCACACAACCAGTGCGTGATATCTTCTCTCTACTCGTTATCTGCATTATTTACATTCGGTAAATATATAAATATAGCTTGTATTTAATCGTGTATATGGTTTCGTTTTAGTGCCGTTTGTTAGATCTAGTTTTGTCATTTAATATATTACAAGGGTCATATGTTATCATACATCCAGGGCGTGATATATTTCTCTTCTCGTTATCTATATTATTTACATTCCGTAAATGTAGATTGTGTTTACTCGGCAATATAGTTTCGTTTTAGTGCGTTTTTCGCTTTAGTACAATAAACTACTTACAATAAATGGAATTGATGCATTTATGCAGCAGCACTGGGGCTGTAATAGGTAGTATATACTGATATATTAAATAAATGGAATTGATTCACTTACTGCAGCAATACTTCGACTGGTAATAAGTAGTACAGTAAATTGCTGATATATTAAATAAATGGAATGTATTCATTTACTGCAGCAGGACTTATACTGTAATATGTAACAGGCCTACATTAGACTGTCGATGTGTTAAATAAATGGAATTGATTCACTTACTGCGGCAGGACTTCAACTGATAATAAGTAGTACAGTAAACTGCTGATATGTTAAATAAATGGAATTAATTTATTTACTGCAGCCGGACTTAGACTGTAATATGTATTATAATGAACTGCTGACTGATTTGTTAAATAAATGGAATTTAATTAAATTACTGCAGTGGTACTTAGAGTGTAATATGTACTATATTAAATGACTGATATCTTAAATAAATGGAACTTGATTTAGTTACTGCAGCATGACTCAGACTGTAACATGTAATTCAGTAAACTGCTGATATTTCAAATAAATGATATTTGATTTATTTACTGTAACAGGACATATACTGTAATATATAGTACAGCAGACTGTGTGTTAGGTAATGGAATTTGATTCGATTACTGTAGTAATGTGTAGTTTAATAAACTACAAATATGGTCATGGATGGAATTTGATTCAATTACTGCAGCAGGAAATATACTGTAACATAAGTACAGTAAACTATTACTATGATAAATCAATGGAACGGATTCATTTCCTGCATTGTGACTTATATTGTAATATATAATACATCAAACTACTGATGAGTTAAATGTATGCAATTCGATTCATTGTGCTATTTTATCATTCTTTATCGCAATTTGAATTTGAAAAATATTTTTTGCCGGAAAACGACAGGTTTTTGCTTCATTGATATACATGCTGAGGCAATTATCACATTATTAGTGACGATAAACTGGATTGATGCAGTATTGAATATCACTATGTATAATAAGTATAGTTATCCGGTTTAATATAGAGGAACGTCGATGCAGATTATACGATTATAATAAAATATAATATTCCTGAATACATTTTGCATGTGTATAACCCGTGACTGAATTACAACTGCGATATATTTTATTCAATGAACACAGGCAAACATAATGTCCAGAGCAGTTGTTAATATTCATATCGTAAGATATCAACAACGCATACCTGTGTTGCTTAACAGTGTACCAAAGGTATCATTTCTGCAACCTTTGTATTCTTTAGAACGTGTATGTGTTACGAATAGTAGCGGCGCCAGAACATTGTGATTGGGAAGCTATGGGGAGTAGCTGAATTGTTTGTTGGGGGGGGGGCTATGAATTTTGACGCAAGGAGCACAAAATGCTACTACAGTACCGTACTATGACTGTACCGTAGCCGGGTTACCGGGTAAGCCAGTCATATACACACGCGAAAGCTGTCAAAGCATGCTTATTTTATTGGGTAGGCTAAAGTCGCCTTACAATTACTATAATACAATATGTTTCTATCTAAGATGCTTGTAGAATTGACAAGTGTGGACTACAACTTCAAGAACGACAAATATGGGCTCTCACTCATCCACACGCTAGATCGTTCATTATGGATCGCTTTACTTTCCTAATTTTTATTCTATGAATTTTGTTTTATCACAAAATGTTTTTTGGGTGGCATAGGGGGGAATATGGCTTTTTATGGGGATTAAGCCTCCTACCCCTGCAACCGCCACTGGTTACACATCATAATGTAGTAATGAATTATCACTTTACAATCTCATCTAGCACAAAATGTAAATACATTAAGCATGTAAATAATGATTTAATCATTTAATCCACTGTCCCCCACAAAACTAAATCATCCCATTCCATTGATGGTTTAATATTCGAGTTATGCATTGATTTTTCAAGAATATGTCACAAGAATCGTAAGTTTAAAACTTCAAGAAACATATATTTTGTTCGAGAGATTGCAGTTAAATTGAACGATTCAAATTATCCGCTGAATACATTTCTCCAATGAAACCCAGCATTCAGTTAAAAATGTAATACATATAGTTTCAAATCGAAGCTAAATTTACCTTCCTTTCGTTTTGGTTTTATTAGGAAAGCAAGTAATCTCAGTCAGAACACTGAATTATTGAAAATGTAACACCATTCAAATATTTTTACACCTACTGAAGAATGAAAAAAGTGACATCAGGTTATATATGAGTTACCAAAAGAAACTTCTATATGTGTACAGTATAACTTACAGAACAGACAGGAGGGTGTTGGGTCAATGTTCCCAATCGTTAAAAGAGATATCTATTGCCAAACTGTTTTTTTTAATTTAAAGCAGAAATCAAGTTTCCATTCAGTTTTCATTTTGACACTAAAAGGACACACAGTATTGACGGTATAAAATAAATGAAATATTATATAGTTCAATGATATCAAGTTTGCAAACTAAAGGAAAAAAATAAAAGAGAATCCAGGTGAGACATTATTATTTTACTAAAATACTAATTTGCTTAACACTGGTAAGAAAATAATTACTTCGGTCAAGTTTCTCACAAACGAGACCTAATACACATATGTTGTTTCTTTTATAAGATATTACAGAAATAAAATGTCAATGGAAACAAAGCATTAGTCATACTTTAACATAACATACAACTCATATCCACCCCACCCCATCACTACCAAACCACACCACATCCAAACATATATAATCATTATACTAAATGCGATAAGATGCCAACTTTCTCCATATGTCTGGATATAGTACAAATTTAGCATGGTCATGAAATTGTTTTATTCATGGAT
This sequence comes from Paelopatides confundens, assembly GCA_011317855.2. Lineage (NCBI taxonomy): Eukaryota > Metazoa > Echinodermata > Holothuroidea > Aspidochirotida > Synallactidae > Paelopatides > Paelopatides confundens. Next base: position 11,791 of record WXZC020000163.1, read on the forward strand.
TTTGTTTTCCTTGTTGCTTTCAAACGCTCGGAAAAATATTATTGGACATGTTAATGAGTCATAATCCGAATCAATGTCTATATGACGTTCCATAGGAAATGATTCAGAAACGAACTTATCACGATTCGACCGAATAGTAAAATCGAGAAGTTTGCAAATCTCATCTGTTTTAGCATCTACGATAACATGTTAAAACAGGCATAATTTAATAAAAATAAGTCAACACCAGTATTGACTCATTTCCCGGCTTTAATTACAACACATATACATGAGACATGGTCCACCTCATTACTTTCTTGGGAGAATCGGTATAACACAGCATTTGTTTACAAAAGTCAATTCATCACCAATAATTTCCTATAACTATATTCGAGTCAATGATTCCAGGCATTGTTCTTTGTATATGTTATTTTCATTTCTTAGTTTGTTATTATGTCTCGTTATCAAAAATAATAACATAAACAAGGACTTTGATAGATTTATATTATATCTGCCAAACTACATATTTCTGATCTAGGATATACTCTTTAGATGAACAAATCAATCATGTGATACGTCTTTTGTATTTATTGTAGCTTGACTCGACGCACATTGCCTATTATCATGATTGCATACTATCATGGTTGCCTTGTTCTTACGGGTATAGTATCGTGCTTTCTATTTTCACACAGGATACATTATTATTGATGACCGTTTGCACCCATTGTATATTATCATGATTGCATGTTTGTACACAAGGTATAATTGTCCCGCTTGTCTGTTTACATACGAGGTATATTATCATGCATGTTTGTTTGCAGTCAGGGTAAATAAGTTGTATTGATATATACCTAAAGCAGGTTAGATCCAGCTTTGTTGAGTATTGTATTATATTGATATATACCTAGAGCAGGTTAGATCCAGCTTTGTGGAGTATTGGTTTATCTAGACACACTTAAATCTCGACAGATACCTATCATTACAATATATAAATAAGTTTTATCTGAACTGATTTGACACGTAACCTATCCCAGCTATGTATACCTTACACTTCAATAAATTTAATATTCCAATCGTATTACATTAAGGTTTTACGATCATTTTACATAAATGTGTTAAGTTTTTTATTGAAAACCATTGAAGCATTGCTAGATCAGGAATGTTCAGCCAGACTAGCACGTCACAGTTTAAAGCTGGGTCGAGTAAGATATATTTGTTTCTTAAATCTTAAAAATCATGTATGGCGCTCTCGAATATCATTTTGTCCAATGTGTTATCTCATATTAGGACCAGGGAGTACAACCACTTCATTTTAATTATTCAACACTTATGTGTTCATTATTAAACTGTTCATAACATTTTGCTTATTGTAACTGTCTCAGCAATAATTTAAATATGTTATATTCACTTAAATATAGGTGTTTAGATTCGATTTCCATGTACAGGAAATCAATAAACAAAACGAATTTATCAAATTATCCGTATAAGTATATTTTCCTTTTGTGCGACTGAACTTTGAAAGTAATAAAAAGAGTAATTACTGCAGTTTATTCAAAAGGATTAACATATTTTCGAAGAACATTGTTGAATACTAATTGACATTTATAACCACTAGAAGCCGAATATATTACAATGGTATTACTTCTCTCCAAAAAAATGCATAATATCGTCACCAAAAGGAAGTGGAAAGATTCGAATGCTACAAATAAGTCAAGTTGGATAAAAGAAGAATACATGCTTAGAATATGAGCATTTGCAAGTATTGTGTATTGTTATAAGTCACGTAATGAATTACGTTAAAGGTCACAACGCAGCCAGTACGTTATACCTCTCTTTACTCGTTATCTGTATTATTTACATAGTAAATACATAGTGTATGTACTCCTGAAGCCAGTTTCGTTTTAGTATTCATCTATTGGGCATATGTTTATTTAGTATTTTAATATATCCATAGGTTAAATGCTACCACGCAGTCAGTGTATGATGTCTCTCTCCCTACTCGTTATCTTTATGATTTATATTCAGTAATATTTGTATTTACTCGTGCATGTAGTTTCGTTTTAGTACAACAAACTACCGTTATGTTTCATACAGGGAATTTGATTCATTTACTGAAGATGAACTTATATTACAATATGTACTACAATGTACTACCGATGTGTTAGATAATTATTAATTATTTACGGCACCAAGACTTAGACTGTGATATGTAGTAATTTTGTATTTAAAAAATATGTATTGGTGGAAAACCTAGAGTGTTTACTTCATTGATACCAGTTCTAAGACAATTAACACACACCCAGACAACATATTAGTGACAATAATATATACTGATGCATACTGGATTTTAGTATGTATAATAAGTATAGTTTTGCAGTTCATTAAGGAGGAATTTCGGGGAAGATGATAAATTGAATAAAAATGAATATTCATGAATACATTGTGTGTGTTTACGTGACTGCATTATAGTTGGGCCAGACGTTACTGAATGAGCAATCAAACATAAGTTCCGGAGCATGTCTGGATATTCATATCGGAACATAGCGCTCATATCGATAACGTGGTTTCTGCTTAACTGTGTACCAGAGTGGCGAATCATTGCTAAAACATTCTTAGTTTTTAGAGCATACATATGTTATTAATCCATATGTAAGTACTCTTAATCTATTATTTTAAAATATCATCTTGCATAAAGTATAAATATATTATGCCTGTAAATACTTATTTAATTATGTAATCCATTATTGCCAACAGAAATATATATATCAAATTATTCCATTCGTGGTTCAAGATTTGATGTATGTATTCATTGTGTAATAAATATGTCACAAAAATTGCTGGTTGAAAACTGCAAACACACTTGTTTTGTTCGAGATATATCAAACGTTCCCTTTTAGCCGTTGAAGACATTCAGTTCAAATTGCTACATTTTCAAATCCAAGCTAATTTGCTTTGCTTCGTTAAAAAAAAGCATTAGAAAAGCATGTATTCAGTCAGAACACTAATAAAATGTAATACTATTGAAATACGCTAACCTATACTGAATAATGCACTCGACGCCCAAAATATCATACAGAGGTTTCGGAGAGAATGTGTTAGGTTATCCGTGAGTCGTCAAATATCAAAACATATATGTGCACAGTAAAACTTATAGAACAAGCAGTAGAAAGGGATAATTTAAAAGCAATCCAACATCATTACTGACTCGT
>WXZC020000164.1:0-14935 GCA_011317855.2 Paelopatides confundens
TTGTGATTACTTTGTATAGGCCGATGATAAAATCGTCAACGTTAATTATATATAATTCTAATTATATTAATTTTTTTGTTCATCATTTAGCTTATTCTTTGAGAAAATCCGGAGTCCATTTTTAACATGAACTTTTTCATTTTTCTTACAGCCCTATATTTTGTTTTTATTCATTAATACCTTTTCAAGGTTTCCTGGTAAAATTTTCTGATAATATTTGACAATTAAAAGACCAGCTCTTTTGAGAGAATAGACATGTTGGTTGTAGTACCCCCAAAGGTTATATCATTTAGATGTGTTCATTGGACAGCAAACAATTAGTCATTAATTGTCCATCACAGGGGAGTCTTCAAGAAGTAATTCGAACATGACTCTTGAGGAAGCTCCCTAAGCAGTCCATGATCTTCTTCAAATTGCTGGTAATAGTTCTTGTCTCTCTGGAAGTACTTGCTGAATTAGTTTAGAATGAAGCATAAATTAACCTGGATTTGGGACATACATGGAGGGGAGAAAACGTTAAAACCTGAATCTTGAGACTTCCTGCATGGGTAGTACCTAGTAAAACAGAAAGTACTATTCTTAGAAAAATGATGTGAAATGTAACATTGAAACATCGGGAAAAAAATGTGAACTCTATTGTTAGCTTTAATTCAAGTAGGATTGATGCCATAAACTTATATATATATATTATATATTATATTATATTGTATTATATATATATATATAATATATATTATATATATATATAATATATATAATATATATAATATATATAATATATATATAATATTATATATATATAATATTATATATATAGCCTACTATATAATATATTGATCATTGAAGAAAGGGCAGCTTAACTGAAAAGTATTTTAAGGCAAGGAATCACAAAGCTGCTGGCTTTCTGGTTGGAATGTTAATTTAATGTCCTTTTATCAAACCTGGCAAGGAATCCATAAGTTGCATTGTAACTGTAGTAGCCGCCGTTGTTTCAGCCTATGTTCTCAGTGAGGGCACTTCACAGTGTCTAGTAGAGTGGTGACCTCATATGTAACTGGCTTATTCTGCCATTTCTTTATTCTGCCTGGAGAATAATGAAGTATGCCCTCACTAGTGAGCAAGCAGTTTGACTTCACTGTTGAGCTTGTGGCTAATGACCGTAATCAGGAGGCACATCATTAATGAATTAATTGTTACTGGCATGCAAGGCAAAATGTCTTGTGTTCACCATAGGTGATTGCAAATATATTGCCAATGCCAACACGAGACAATCACAGTGGAGGATCCAGAAGTTAATTATGAGTTCGGGGAACTAGTGTAGGGGATTAAAGAAAACAGTGAGGTACGTGGGGAAACATTTTGAAAGTTGTATGTTAAAGTTATAACATTTAGACATTTCTTTGTACATAAACTGTAATGTTGTTTCACAACACTGGAATATAATAATAGGCCTTCATATTTACTGATAAACATTTCAAATTATTGGGTGGGGGTGTACACCCCTTCCCATCTGGATCCAACACTGTATCAGCAGTCTTCCATTCATAATAGCCTAAATATCTCTTTTGGCATAGCAATAATTGTATTCTTGGGGGAGAAACAGCGGTACAAATTTAGTGCTGTCTTTCAGTTTATAACTATTTTCATGCAAATTGACAAACTTTACACCAATTTAAATACCACCGTCAGTCAGAGCATTATTCCTCATGGAAACATTTGTCAAATTAGACGCTCTTCAATATATGGTATTAATGTGACGGTTTTGTACTACGATTTAACATGTGTTGAAGATTGGGAACTTCAATTTATTATGTATGTATTACATGCACATGGGTGGAATATTCATAATGAGGTAAACTAAACCTGCATTTGGAATATGTTAGTACTGTAACACAATTCAATGTTCTGTACAGCTCTTAAATTATTTATTGTGAATATTCCGGACTTGTTCATTGTTGTAATGTTCATTGTTTTACTACTTTGTTTTTTCTCTCGCCGATGCCCAACTTGATGAATGTGTTGTTGCATCTTTCCAACAAAATACTATGTACGGGGAAAACATGGTAGCAGGGGGACTGGAAGGATAAAGGGATACTCGTTTCCAGGGAGTTGATCCTGAAGGTGAAATTAGAATAAGTTAAGTTGTTGGTCTATTTTCAGTTTCAAGTTCATCCACATCATTGTATAGCAAACTAAAACCATGAAGCAACTTCATCACATAAACTGAGATCCATTTATCTACAAAAGAAGGAGAAGTGTATGGACCTCATGCCAAACATCATGCCAAATAAGCTTTCCAATTTGGATGTCATCACAAAACCGGGGTAGAGCGAAGAGCGCGCGAAAAATTTCAGGTTTTTATTACAATTCTAAGCCAATGTGTCAACTAATTGATTCATCTTATTAAAAAAGAATCAATAATAGTGAATAGGTAAAGTAGTAAAAAAGGGCGATTGAATTACTAGTTTTCGTTGACTCAGATTCTTAACTATATATCCAGTCGGATTTCTTATATGGAGAATGCTTCATCCATAAAGAAGTACTGTTGCGAGATTTGAATGTACAACACTAATAAAATGGTCGATAGCAACTTGATGTGATCGGCAGTGGTAGCCGGATGTTTACATAGTGGAATATGTAGCCTTTACTGGTTAGCGAAAATACAGAACCGAGGATGGGTAAATATGGATGGTTGAAAGTTTGGATCTACATTTTGACTTATTGTGTGATATTACTCCATTGAGTATAGCTAAATAGTCACCCATAATAATAGATACACATAAATGTAATAGTCACACCTAAGTAGAACATTTAATAAAAAATATTTTCCAAATACTAGGTAATGTCACACCAATACCTCAGCCAGTGCCTATGTTATGTTCTGTCAAGTCCCCTCCCCTCAGGACAACAATTCTGGATCCGCACCCGCTCTCTTGACAACTCCCAGGAAAACATACCGGGTAGCTGCACCCTTTCAGATGTAATGCAGGTTGTTGCATAATTTCGTACACACAGCCAATGATTTCAGCTCGCAGTCACAAGCAAGGCCAAATTAAAATAGGAAATTATACTTTTTGTTCTCAAATAACATGTTTACAAATATGTCAATGACAAATCTTGTTATAATTAAACCATGTGTGCCTTCTGTTGTTGATATGGAACAAACAAGTTGTTATTACCGTTGCTAACAATACATGAGGCATATATCAGAATAGCTATCGTCATCATCAAAGGAACAACACACACGACCTGCATTACTCAATACTTTGTATTTTGTAGGGTTGTAACATATCAATACTAAAATACTGCCTAAGTCATGCCCGACATGTTCAGAATGGTTGTTTATTTGCCAACAAAGCTTGAATTCCAGAGTCCTACCCCCGGTTTTTATTGTTAAACAACAACAAAGGAGATAACTCAAATAGTGCAGACTATCTTTACAGCTCAGTGGTTTATTATTCAATGTGGAATTTCGAAATATATCACCTCATCGTAGTTATATTTAGGCATACGGTGTGCTTTTCACCCCTTCATATGTTGCAAGTAACAGTATGGGGTCTAGCTAAAATTTATTACAGATAATTCTAACAATTTAGAGATGATACAAAAAAAGGTTCAAGGGGGTTTAGGAATTTGGGGCAGGTTCCCTCACATTAAAATAACAAAAATGCCGCTTATGGAATTGTTGCCTTCAGACAAACAAGTAACATATGCAGTTACGTGTGTGTGTGTATGTATGTGACGCCTTGCTTTGTAAACATAAAAAGTACAGCTTGGTCATCTTTCGTACTTTGCTATGCAAGTTCACATCAGTAATTAAAGGACCCTATTGTTTTGTGTGGTGGACAAAGGTAATTTAAAATACGATAACTCAACAAATACATCTTGGTCAAATTTCATATTAAGTATGTAGCTTCACCGTAGTCATTACAATAACCCAATTGGTTTTAGGATGATCGAAGTTCATTTGAGATCAACAAATTAGGTCAACGTCTAAAATCTTTGTAAAAACCATGACTAAAAATACAGCTTGGTCAAATATATTTAGTTTGTAGTTTCACCATAGTGAGTGCAGGAACTTTCTTACTTTGTGTGGTGGTCAAAGGTCATTTCAGGTCATCATAGCTCAAAATCTGAAAATCTTGTAAATACGATAACTCAAACAAATACAGCTTGGTCACACTTCATATCAGCTTCATCTTATTAAGTACAAGAGCCCTGTTGTTTTTTGGATGGCCAAAGGTCATTTGAGGTCAACATATATCTAAGTATAAAACCTTTGTAAACATGATAACTAAATAACTACTGCTTGCTCAAACTTCATATTTATTATGCATATTACACCATCGAAACCACAATGCCTCTAGCATTTCTCGTTTTTTAATAAAAGATAAACAATTCTTTCGTTGTTTCGTTGTTGGCAAGTTTGGAAGAATACTTATGAGGCATTTCAAATTATGATCGTCGACAACCTTTTATCTTGGATCAACGCAAACATTGTTCATCATTGAACGGGAGCATATCCTTCAGCCCACGCTTACTAATACTAATTAATGCAGATAATTAGTTACATTTCATATTTGGCATTCAAAGTGAAATTCTAGGGAGCTTGTGATTTCTACAGTGTGAAGTCTAGTTTCTAGGTCAACAGAGTGAAGTATATGGTCTTGGTATTGTCAAGAGTGAAATATATGGTCTATGTATTGTCAGGACTAATGGCTGTCTTAGTTTATTTGCACTACAACGTAGGTAGCCTGGCATTTGTATTGTTTTATTTTGTTAAAAGTTTCCTTGTCTCAGTGTACACAAATATTGGAATTTGTCCATTAGTTGAGTGAAACAATTGAATCTCCTTAACCATTACATGTTCCTGTGTTGAGGTTATTTGTCATAGCTTGAGTAATAAGATCATATAGCCTAGTAAATGTATACAGTTGTGGCAAGTAGTGGGTCGTTCAGTTTGATAAAAGTAGTTCCGGTTGTGTCAATCAAACAGTTCCACCTCAGATTAAGGTCATGATAAGTTGAAGCCACAATATGAGTTGATCATCTTGCGCCTGCCACATAACCATGGTGATATAATAACTGTACAAGTGTTCGCGGAACTCGTTATATGGCGCGAGCGGCTATTCCAAACTTATCTCCTACACCCTGAACTGTGGGAGAAAGTCTATTAAATATGAGCGTGACATTATTCACTCACTGTTCAACTAGTATGTCTGAGCCCTTGCATTGTTGAAGGTGAATACACACAAAAAACAGTCTACTGACTGTAACTTATATTGTCAACGCTATTGCCAGTGTAGCTGTAAATATGGATTGAAAATATACAGGTTATTACGTAACCTGGCCTTTGGTATACACCTGTGATGAATTACGTTAGCAGTTCAACCGCTGAGTAAGAGCAGAGGGATGTTGTACAGTCTTCGCACTAAGACTCTGATTGTAATCTTGGCTTCTGGCCTTGGACAGACTTGTGGTAGTGCACCTGCATTATCCAAGAATGAAACGATATCCTAGAATGAAACGGTCAACTTTTAATGTGGGGTCGACTAGGCATGGCCATGACAATGTTATAATTGGATAACGACAGAAGACTACCAACAACGGTTTAGAGAGAGTGACACGTCAATAATTATGTCCATGATTACTTACAGTAGCTATTCCTGTACGTTCAAATCGGTTGTGTGTATCTTGCACGACCATTCAAGAACCATGAAACATATCTTTATTCAAATATATCCATCTCTTTATCCTTCCTCAACATTCCAATATATATCAAAAAGTATGGACTCCAATCATATAACTAAAATTAAGACCCCACACCACAATGATCAAATACAAACAGTAGGTCCTTCATGTATTAATTATGCAAAACTTCCGGCTTCCCTCGGTTGGCGTCGGCAGAATGCGAGAAAATCCCTCTCGTTAACCTTCAGAAATAGTGCTCATAGAATGTAGCAATCATATTTCACGTGAAAATTGTGGGTTACCACACACTAAATATATAGCTAATAGGACATACATATCCTACACAAGCCTTTAATCCTACACAGGCCATTAATACGTTAGGCGCCACCTAAACAAAAATGGTCGAAACAATACATCAAAACTTTCTTTCAGAAAGCAAACTACACTATGGTATCTCGCAGCAACCATGTATAATGTTACCACCAACAAACATCCACATAACATCACCCGACCTATCTTAGATGTGACAACGAATTTAGTTCAATGTCATTAAAAGCCTTTTCAGTTCTTGGTCAATATTCAGTGATACTAGAAAATCAGTAACCACTATACAACTTAAGTGTTACAAGTAGCCTAATTCCTCTGAGTGAAATTGGCTTATAGTTGTATTAACGACATCATGTCCATCATTTCCAGCCACGATACTATGAGTATCAACACACCCCAAACACCCAACCCCAAATTCAATTGTAGAATAAATCAAGATTACCGCCCACTCAGCGGGTATTGCTTGGCTAAGTAACCTGATCTACTTGGCCGACGTGACTTCCAATGAACTCGACCACGAAATCTTATAGGACTATCCGGTGGTAGGTCTACTTTCAAGCAGAGGTACAACAACCACACTAAATATTTTGGTCACGATCACCACGGGAAATAAATGTGACTTGAAACGTCGGGGTGAGATGTTCTTTGTAAAATGGAACATCTTAAAACAATCAAACTCTAAAATCCGTAGACCCGGCCATTATTTGAAACCTATATAGACGAGAAGCTTTGTATCATATTATCAAAGGGTAGCAATTCCCTAAATAAGAGATCTAAGCTCTTTCTACATGTCACAATGCATGTTAATCGCAAAACAGTCATTGAACCATGCAAAAAAGAAACAAACAAATTCTTCTCAACCCGCCCGGCGGGAACACTGATTTCATATACAAGACGTGAAACTCCCGAGTAACGATGCACACACTAATATATAACCGAATGAAGCAGACTGGCAGTGCTTAATATCGATATATAGAGCATATGTATAGACAATAACACGTATTGCATTGGTTTATCGAACGTATACTCATGGGTTTCACGCATATTACAATCAGCTAGCCGAAGGGTAGATTGTTTACGTTGGGTGGAAATTGTTTCTTTGCGAAGAGACACTGAAGTGGTAAATGGTTTTATGATCAACTTAAATCCTTGTTGAAATCGCTAGTGCGACTGTACACCTAATGAAATAAATTCAGTTCTTTTGTTCAAAGTTCTGACTTTGTTGCTACTAATTATGCATACTTCCCCATAGGCCTAGACTGCAAACTATATATATAGTAATTAAACATAAGCGAATCAATTCCCCTAACTTTCTCAACAATAATGCCTGTTCTAGTTATAGGCACACACAATAAATTGCGCCTTATCATCTACCAATTGATCTTTACTTAAATATATAAACTTTTCATTTAAAATATTAGCACTGATTCATGGCATAATAATTTGAGAAGGATTTGAACCACACTCTAGAACACATGCACAGACTCAAACCTAATTATGGCATAGTAATTAGGAAATTAATTATACATATAACACTGTACGTTACTGCATTTCGTGTAAAATATGAAACTTTGCAAAGTCGCACCGTAAGATTTACATACCAAACTCTTTTGATGTAATCTGAGCCAAAATAGGCTTCTAAACAACCCAACCGGAAACATACAGTGTGATAATTACTCACCTACAGTACATTATCAGGTGCCATGACCCAGACATCACTTAAGTAGCCAGCATGTATCTGCAGGACTCCATACAACAAAATTACATGAACAATATAATAGCACGACGTACAAAAGTAAACAAACACAACCATAAATGGCTGAACAATTGAACAATGTTAACATAATTCATACAAAATGAGTCTTATATCAAATATATAGATATAGTAATATAGTATCCTTACAAAATTGCAACACTCATTATACACTGTGTACCCACACATAGAGCAATCCTTTGTTCTCAATGCAAATGGTCTCTAAATGGCCCAACACGAACTGCATACCAGACCAAATCCTTTAGCAATATTACGGATAAAACCATGACTCAAAACCCACAATACTGGACATAGTAAAGGAATAACCCCTAAAAGGTGTAGTGTCATGAGACATTTAATTTAGGGCATCAATGACACCAAATCAATGGCAGCTAAGCACATGATACAGTTACCATTAACATGATGAGCCATAACTATCCTTAAATGTTCTTATGTTACTTAAGAACTTTAAAATTACATCCAGTAAAGAAAATATATATGAACTCACCAGTAACTATCTTCTAAGAACACATTTGCTCTACAAGGGAGCAATACCCTTTCTTATATCCTAAGTATATGGTCATGGTACATTAGTATGGCGCACCAAAAAAAACATGATTATACCATATCAACGCAAAGACAGAACCCGTTTTACGATCACTAATAATTCATGATCGTTTTTTCTCTAAAATTAAATCAAATCAGGTTTGTATATTGAAGAATTACATCAGAATAATTAATTATATGATGTATTATATGGCCTGGTTAATAGGCTCGCCTATTCCAAGGTAACGACTGAAGAAAAAGTGTTACGATTCTTCTTTTCATTCTTGCTTTTCGAACAGTTTATATTTATATGAAAATGTACGTTAGTCAGTAACATTTGTGCATCAGCCTAAGCAGATACTGACGATTTGTGCGGTAAAGGTAAGCCTATTTATGTTGGCTAAGTCATATCATGTTCCACTGTGGTTTCATTAATTGTGAAGGTAATTGTATGGAAATTGTCAACGGTTTCATCAAATTTCTATCAAATTAAACAAAATATAGATGTACAACTATGTAAAACACATTCCAAATTCATAATTATATTACTCCGAGGAATTAATTTGAAAATGAGTCGACTTTACCAATTTGAAAGCTTAAGTGCGCCATATTTCATCCCACCATAACACCAGGTGTTCACTCACTCTTCTATACTTGGGAAGGAGTACACGACTAAAATAACCCTCACTGGCGCATGAATAATAACTCTAAATGGAGCCATCCAAGAGAATAAGTAACTGCACAATATCTAGAATTAAAGAGATTAATAAAGAATTCTCGAGAATTATACAAACTTAAATTTAGTGCAGTGTATTAACACCAATCAACAACCAAGGGGTATAACAAGGCATAATAATAAACTCACATGCCATGTACCTCATTATGCACAGACTTTTTTTATATTATGCAGTCATAAAAATGAATAATCATGATGGGCCATATTGCCACGTCACTACACATATATAACTGACCTTAATACTGTTATTATTGAATATTTGATTCAATACGTTGTTATTTGGAAAGTACTTGCGTACAAGGCTGATGAACTTTCTACCCACATTGGTAGCGACGTTTTTATTAAAGGGCGGGGTATAGGCCTACCAGATTATTTTTCTTGACCTGTTTTTTTAGGTAATGCGTTTAGATGTTTATGGCCGCTTGCGATCAATGCGTCTTGATATACTGGAGTACAGCTATCGAATATTTTCTATTGAATATATCATGCATTTTACATTGCATGTATGTATTCACTGTAAAGTTATTGTTGTTGTGTGACATCTAAATAAATGTGATAGTGTTCAGTATCATGTATCTAGTGATTATGTGAAGTAAACAATGACACTGAGCCTATTAAAAATGTTGGTTTGATTAATAAGTCTTGCTGCAGCAGATTTGATTAACATTCACCCAATAGGAAGACTTAAACCAAGTTATAGTATTTATGAAACAAATGCATGATGGAGTCAGTGAATCATGTGAATGCATGGTGCAGTGGCGGTTAGATGGGTGTTCGCCAAACGATCATTGAGTTCCCCGATCAATACCAACATTTTATTAGATTATCTTGACCTGTTTAACAAATTGCTGCTGTGCAGTGGTAAGAGTTGACTGAGACTTCCATCATGGTTTGGTTATTTTGGGTTTGTTGGATGGGGATGTTAAATGACGGTCACATGAGTAGGAATGGGTGCGAAATACACGCATGCCTCGTAATTCTCTGAACACTCCTAACCCTGGGGTTAAGCTAAACCAGAACGCTTGCAGAAAATCCATATATGGGCCAGATATGAAATCCATATATGGGCCAGATATGAAATTTGTATCTGGCACATCTGAGGCATATATGGAATTTATATCTGACCAGATAAAGTTATTGGCAGAATAAACTTGATATCAAATAAAGCCATACCTGGCACAAACTTGATCTGATCCATATATGGCACATATAAAATAATATATGAACTGGATATATTTGAACCATATCAAATTTGATCTGACCCATATATGGCAGAGATAAAATAATTTTGATTATTTGAGTCATATCGAATTTGATCTGGCCCATATAAAACAATATATGGATTATATATAGACCCATATACAATTTGATCTGGCTCATAACAAATAATATATGGATTGAATATATTAAAGCCATATCAAATTTGATCTGACCCATATAAAATAATATATGGATTGGATAGATTTGAGCCATATGAAATTTGATCTGGTCCATATCAAATAATATATGCATTTTGATATATAACAGCCATAAATTGTATATTCATTGGATACATTTGAGCCATATAATTTGGTATCTGTCAATTATATGGATTGCATCGATTTCAGCTGTATAAAACTTTATATCCAAATCTGGGATGTATTTCTAAGTTTATATATGGCTTCATATGGCCATATAAAACCTTGTATCTATATATGGATTAATGCGTTGAATACAGTTATATATGGTTTGATATGGCCATATAAAACTTTATATCCATATCTGGGATGCATTTCTAAGTCTATATCCGGCTTCATATGGCCATATAAAGCTATATATCCACATCTGGGATGACTTTATTATGGATATATAGATGGCTGCATGGCCTAGTGGTCAGACCATCCGCCTCGCAGCTGGGAGGTTGGGAGTTCGATTACTGGCCGAGTCATTTCCGCGGCTGTACTGATGAGTGCTCAGCGTTAAAGTAACAGAGTGGGGCCAGTTTGGTGTATGGATGTAAAATACCACCGACGTGAAGTGTAAGTTACAAGTCACTTCGGCTTCCCACATATATATATATAGCAGCATAGCGTCGTAAAATAACTGAAACTGTAAACCTATAAACAGTTATATGGCCATATAAAACTTTATACTTTTATCTGGATCCATGTAGCTATATAAGGTTTAATATGGCCATATCAAGGCCACATATATCCGGAATAAACCAAATGTAATACCATATATGGGATTTATGAAGGAAAGTAACATATTTATAATAGACACTATTTTTACTTAATACTTGATGAAACTAACATGTTGCCAAATAATTTGGGAGAGGCAAGTGCTCAACGGTTTATCAAAGACACTGCTAAAGGTTGCATGTCCTATATTTTAACAACAAGGATGCGTCCAGAGATCTCCTTATCATATTGCTGCATTTGAAAACCACCAAACTCGGGCTTTGGTGGGTTTTTGGTAATTAATAGTTCAGTGTCACTCTGTTTGCGGAATGGAACATTGGTTGTTTCAGAAGAGATTATATTGAGATAACTGGGTTTTCTTGGTAAGCTAAAAAATGCAACAATATGCTAATGAGGATATGGCGACATGAGTGACTTTCTTACCATTTGTCATCATTGGCATTTACTACTGTGAATTCAGTCATATCTTTGACACATTTTTCAACTGAGTAGAATATCTTAATCAATATACTCTCAATCTAATAATATTATTCAGGCAGGCCAGTCGGAACGAATTTGAAAGTGATGCGGAATAATTTACTATCTAACCCGGAGCGCTACCATAGTTTGGCGCGCAGCGTAGATTTGTTTTATAAAATGTACCTCTAGACCGACGGAAATGACACTTCCCATGCCTTGCAAATTACATCAAAACATATATACTTTATTTAAACATCCTTTATGAAAATCACGCCAACCAAGTTGTCGTGTGAGTGATAAACACACACCAATTTATGTTTCCTAATGTTTTTTGTTGTTGCTGAAAAGTGGTAGGCTACGGCAGATGTCGTATCGGTACCTGCCGTAGATGTTCCGACAGGCTTGCAACATAATACATCATTTAATACTAGTTTCAGATGACAAGTCAGTTCGACCATCATAACAAAATGTCAATGTATACCAATAGGAGGCATGTATCTTTCTAAGATTTGTCGGCATGGGTAAATGTTCCAAAGACTGAACGATGAGGTTAATAGTACCGAACTGCCGAATGACCATTCGCTTACCGCGTTCGTAGCCGACGAGCACGAGATTGAGAGAAAACGTACACTTGAGAAAGAAGAGACTTCGTACCGGTATCTAAGGTAGGCTATGTATGTATTTTAATAAAGCAGGAAGGGACAATGCGCTGATGTATTGTTGTATAATTTATATGACCGGCGTCGCCATTTGTTTTATTATTATCAAGCCGCCATTTAGCCTTTCCTGTTTAACTAGGTCCTTTTTTAATATAGCATGGTCGCTTTTGAAGTAGACCCTGTGAATTGCAGCTCTTCCTGCTCATTCTCAGTTCAACATTTTGTTTAAGCGTTTGCATATGCAAACTAGTTCTTGCTTCCCGCATTAAGTTCACGTGCTTTAAGACTTTCTTCGCTCGTACGAATCAACTCTTCTTTTACTTGATTTTCATTGGATCTTAGGAATAAGAATTTGAACGTTCTTCCACTCAACCGCTTGGTTTTCTTTAGCGCAAGTGCGCAGATTCAGATACATACAATTATGACAAGTTTACTATAATATAGTAAAGCCCCCGAATTCAAATCAGAAATGTCTTTGCTATTATCCGACTTTTTACTGACTATTCAGTATAGGCATAAGGTTATCAAAACCAATCAATGAATAAACCATGCATACACTATTTACGGGCTACAATACACAAGCCGTGACGTATATAATTGTTGCATGTTTGTGGTGAACTCCCGCTGCAAATCCCGCCCATTTATGTAAATCACCCCTTATGTGATCTGGGAAAAAAATGGCGCCCTGCGGTGAATTATCCTGCGATAACCGCACGGCAGATTGTTGATTAACCCTTAATTGTTGTTTCTTTAGTACCTTTGTTTGGACGTGGTAACTTACTTTTGTCTGTTTTTTATATTTAATTTTAGTTCCGACAGGCTTGCAACATATAATACATCATTTAATACTAGTTTCAGATGACAAGTCAGTTCGACCAGCATAACAAAATGTCAATATATAACACTAGGAGGCAAGTAGCTTTCTAAGATGTGTCTGCATGGTTAAATGTCCCAAAGACTGAACGATGAGGTTAAAAGAGTACCGAACTGCCGAATGACCATTCGCTTACCGCGTTCGTAGCCGACGAGCACGAGATTGAGATAAAATGCACACTTGAGAAAGAAGCGACTTCGTACCGGTATCTAAAGTTTGTATGTACTTTATTAAATCAGGAAGGGACAATGCGCTGATGTATTGTCGTATAATTTATATGACCGGCGTCGCCATTTTTGTTTTATTATTATCAAGCCACCATTTAGCCTTTCCTGTTTAACTAGGTCATTTTTAATTATAGCATGGTCGCTTTTGAAGTAGACAGTGTAGTGTGAATTGCAGCTCTTCTGGCTAATTCTCACAGTTCAATATTTTGTGTCAGCTGAAATGATGTAGCAACCATGGTTTGTGCACGGTCTGCTGAACATCGACATTTACCTACACCGATGCACAATGTAAAACCGATATAGTAATTACTATGCAAACATTAAAACAAGTACTTCCTTCTTGAAAATGTGTCACCATAACTTATAAAACCAATTTCCTTCTATTCTTAGTTCCAGTTGTAACGAAGTTCTAGACTAGGCCCAGTTAAACAGCATATATTATTTGCCTGCAATAGTTATAATTTAGAATTCAATTTTGTGAAGTGCGATTTACAAAAAGGGACCACTGAAGATGTTAGGTGGATTTCGTGGAACAAGCATTGGAAAAGGTCAGACTCTGAGATTGGCAAGAATTTCCGAAAATGGTCTGAGATTGGCTCTGGTGTGTTTCTTCTTGCAGCATGTGGCCGCTCAAACATGTGGTCGAAAAGGTGAGATTAGCCTATCTGTATTGTCAAGAGATGTATTCTATGAATTATAACGGTGTGTTTAGCCCACTGGCTGGTCGTTTCGCCCGATTGTTCATCCGGCCAACCAGCTCCCCATGTATCAGTTCGCCCTATGTAGGTACAGTTCGCTCCCACTTACCTAGCAGGTAACCCCCAAAGTAAGCTATTAATATAACGTTATTAGTGACAATATACTGTAACTAAGGTTAAAAATGAGACCACATCGTTGTTATCACAGTTACGTCAGTTAAAAATCCCGCTACTATCGTCCAAGTTAGAATTATGAAGAAATATTTATGTCTATAGCCCAATGCTTTCCTTTCTGACGCCGTGACATCAAATGTAATGGTGATTACTCAAGTAATTATTCAAATTATCACACTCAAATAAAACAATAACAAAAAAGGAAATGAAAGAAACAAATAGAAAGAAAAAACCGCACATCATTGTAATCTCTGCTGCGCGTCCGTTAAACTCTCGTACATTCAAGATTTGAACATAAATACAACAAAGAAAAGAAGTTCATCAACTTTCCCCGGCAAAAATCGGCAAATAGAAAGAAATAGTATATGAAAAGTCGTGAGCCTGCATATTCGCGGGACTAAATAAACTTAGAACATGCATTTCTTAACAAAAATAATTCCAAACATTACACCAAATAATCCTCAAAATCGACACATTTAATTCCCGTTTGAGCAAAGAGTAAATTATATGACGTTAAATGACATTTATTTTTTGATATATATATATATATATATATATACATATACATATACATATACATATACATATATATATATATATATATATATATA
>WXZC020000165.1:0-14879 GCA_011317855.2 Paelopatides confundens
GGTAGTTCTTGCTCCAGTCCTACCCTCCCCCTTCAGGCCAACAGACTGTGGTCTTCACCTTCCTTGTGCTATAGGGGCCGGTTGTAGGGTTGGGCTCCCTCCTCTGTTATATGGTGTTTGATTATAGAGCGAGAGAATACCTTAATGGTTTGATTGTTCAGTAAAAAGAAATACCTACAGAGTGTCATCTGTTCAACTGTTTGATATTTTATCTTTCCTGAGAAAGAAGGGTTTGTTGAATTTCATTTGTGTTCTTCAAAAAAACCAAAGAATAAACTACAATTACTCGTCACTTCCTTATGATATAGGCTATTAACAAGAGATTGGGTATTTCTACACATCTACGGAACCAACACATTGTCTACTTTCTTAGATTTTGGCTATTCTGGCTTTATTTCAAACCTATATGTCATTTGATATGTTTTTATATTGACAGTTATGCAGTGAACTTGAGCAAGTTTAAATTGGAATCACAATGGGAGTAAACTGTGTAGATTTGTCTGCTAATTTCCACATGCAATATATGTAAGTTTTCCAAACATGAGGAGTACCGAAGGGACCCTGTGTTCACAAACTAAAATGAGACAAGCAAAATACACTGGAAACATTGGCCTCCATACTCTTGAAATGATCAGTGTGAATCTTTTTGGATTCAAATTTAGTTATAAAATTGTGGGATCCTCCCTCCATCCCTGACCATTTAAAAAAGTAACTCCATCGATCGATCATTGATTTCATATCTCGTGTTCGGCCGAGCCTGGCACTATTTTTTACCATATGCTTAAATAATGCCAGACTAGCGTACAAGTTGGTGATAATGTTTTAGCATTGGTGAATGAGTGATTTTTACATTTTTGGCAAGAAGAATTTTTGTTATGGTCGCCAAGTAGCGAGTTGTTTTGATATGAGGCCTAGGAAATGTCAAGTTATATGCAAAATATTGGTCCTCACCTACATGTCACTTCATAATTTGGCTCCAGGGTACATTACAGATTTGGTTAACAAGTATCATCCTAAACACAATCTTTGATCATCCAAAAAATCCATACTTGAAGTAGCTAGAAGTCAAACTAAGTATTATGGCGATCGTAGTTTTAGTGTTGCGGCTGAAAAACTAGGGAATTACCTACCCCAAGATATCAGAGAAATTAAATCTGTTTCCACTTTCAGGAGAAAGATTAAATCATACTTATATCAGACTCAGCATTTTAGGTTCTTTTTCATGTTTTTGTAAAGCGCTTTAGAACACGTCTTTGACTGATAAAGCGCTATATAAATTTTGTATTGTATTGTATTGTATAATTCTTATGGTAAATGTTTGTAGGACTTTCAGGTGATTAAGATGACAATGATAATAGTTACCCCAAAGACGTATATAATAATTAAAATGAGGTAGAACAAGAGTATTATAGAGTAATTTAAGTATTTCTTTTGGTAAAACCATCCTAAGCCTGTTCAGCACTCCCGATATTTTAGATACTTTCTGTGAGATTTCAGTAATGTGAATACTGAAAGAAAAGCTGATTATATATTACTAATCTAAGAAATGTTGTACTAGTTGTACTGTTAATAAAACATACCCCTGGTATATACGTCATATGTTTATGAACCTTTGATATTATCAAAAGCAAGAAGCTTTGTTTTATTTATGTTCAATGATAATTTGTTAGATGCCAACAATCATCATCCCTCTTAAATTCTGTAGAAGCTTGTTATAATGTATCATCGATATGGATATCGATATCGTAGTGTAAACAGTTCTATCGTCATCAAACAGGATACATTTGAGAGCATTAGACGAGTTATAAATATCATTAATCTACAAAATAAAAAGCAGGGGTCCCAAAATCGATCCTGTGGTACACCTATATTCGTTACTCTATGGGAAGAGTTTATATTATTATAACATACATAATGCATTCGGTTATTTAAATAACTCCGGTTTCAGTCCAATGCAATATCTTGAAAGCCATAACAATACATTTTTCTTAACAATATAGAATCATCGAAGCCCATTATATAGCATTGTATACAAATAAGTAGAAACTGCTATATGTCCATATAGAGCCATATATATCCTTGATAAATTCATTTCAAGGATATAAAGTTTGATATGGCCATATCAAACAACATATAACTTTATTCAACGTAGCAATCCAGATATGGATATAAAGTTTTATGTGGTCATATGAAACCATATATAAACTCAGAAATACAATTCCAGATTTGGATATCAAAGTTGTATATGGTCATATGAAGACATATATAATCTCATAAATACATCCCATATATGAATATAGAGGTTGATATAGTCATATCAAACCATATATAACTTTATTCAACATAGTAATCCATATAGGGATATACAATTTTATATGGCCATATGAAGCCAGATATAAACTTAGAAATACATCCCAGATATAAATATATACTTTTATAAGGCCATATATAACTTTATTCAACATAGTATTCCATATATGGATATTAACTTTTATATGGCCATATGAAGCCAAATATACACTTAGAAATACATCCCAGATATGGATATACAGTTTTATATGGCCATATCAAACCATATATAACTTAATTTAACAAATTAATCCATATATCGATATCAAGTTTTATATGACCATATGAAGCGATATGGCCATATACAACTATATGGTAATACATCCCAGACATATATCGTTATTAAGTTTGATGTGATCATGTCAACCATGATGCATTCCGGCCTTGATCAAACCATATACTTCATCCTCAACAAATTAATTTTCCCACTAATACGTACAATCACTTTCGCTTCCCATTATCTCCTAATTTGTTCTACACAGTAAATTGTACCTCACCGAATCCTTTTTACTTTTGTTCCACCAAAACCAATCCCTAGAAATATACCTAATTATAATAAGCTGGTCTCTGATTGGTTGACATTCCAGCTAAGTCTGATTTACACCATGTGCTGTAAAAAAACATTTTATAAAATATTGCTGCCAAATATGCCTACATATACACTGTTGAAACATATCTGTCGCAGAGTATTGCTGAAAACACATGTACTGCAAGACTGCAGTTGGTCCAAGTTTTCATCACAAGCAGTAGTGTACCTGATCATAGTACATTCCTTGCCTGGTAAGTTCTTTTGTTAATTTTGTCGATAGTGGCACTATTGCCTGTTACCCCAATGGGTACACTCAAGTATCGATGAGCACCAAGCAAGACGGCAGTATGTCACATTTTTTAAATCTTCGGCATGACTCGGCCGGGTGTCGAACTCTCAACCTCCCGGTTGTAAGGCAGATGCTTTAACCACTAGGCCAAAACAGTCGGTTCTTCTGTTACTCTACATAGTATTACACCTAATACAATCATTACAATGGGAATAATGTGTAACCACAAATGCAGAAAGACACTCTTTGTGAGTTTATTCGTACTGTTCTAAATATGCGTAGTAGATATACAGTTTATAATTACAGTAGGCTACATATGATTACGATAGTGGTGTACAGTATTTATACTGTCTACTAGTGACACTGACAGTGTATATTAATTTGTATGCATTAAGTGAGCTGTTTGTTTTGAACTCACAAAACATACCGAATCAAGCAATGATCAGAAATGCACTGATGTGTATAGTTTATAGTTTCAGTTATTTTACGACGTTAAGCTGCCACATATACATGTGGGAAGCCGAAGTGGCTTTAACTTACAATTCACGTCGGTGTCATTTTACATCCATACATCCAACTGGCCGCACTCTGAAACTTTAACGACGAGCACCAAGTAGTACAGCAGTATCATTCGTTATCTGAACTGGTAGAAGTCATAGTGCTGATAGTCCAAATGAATTGCATCTTGTGAATGACCTATATAGACTGTAAATTCTAGGCTACAATTCATGCCGAAAAGCCATGTCCGTGGAAGTTTGTTTTAGGTCTAATATTCAGAACATAAGAGTTATTTTTGCCAATCGTTGCATGTGTGTTAAAATACCAGGGTAATTTTAAATGGGGGCATTTTCCGGGGGCACAATGTGGTTGATGACCCTTCGGAGCATGTTTACCGTTTTCTGTTTACAGTAATGTTGACAGTCTCTCTGAAAAAATTCCGTCACGTACTAAACTGAAAAATGATATCCACACACCGGCATCACTAAGGTCTGACAACTGGGGAGGGGGATTCTGACATTATTACCTGACAAAGTGTTATGATTATCCCCACAGACATTTACTAATTTCCCGTCAAAGCCATAACTTCCAAAATGACGGTGTCAATTCCTTTCTGACAAACTAGGCCGGAGGCGGGATTTGAACTCCGAAAGTGAGGAGGGAAAATATTATTTTGATATGAAATGTTGTTATGTTCTGTGTACGGGAGACGTGTAATTGGATTGGAACACACCTTCCCATTTGAGGAAAGGTTGTATTTTAAGGGGCAAGATGTTACCGTATATTTAACACAAGAAGCGTGGGTGGGGAGCGGGTATTGTCTAGTCTCCTGTTTTACAGATACAGACCAAGTTTGAATTTCTCCGTTGTTAACACCATGTCCGAAATTCTCAGAAACAAATTCCCCCGATTGAATGGAATTCCTATTTTGCGCACGCCACTGGACGGGGCATATATGTATATACAATATAAAGTTTTGGGTTGTGCCGGTGGTGATAATTATGATCCTCCTGTGGTCCCCTTCAAAAAATATTGGGGTGATTCCAGCCTTTTTTGTGCCGGTCGTTTAAGCTCCCATAGTCCCTCTCAAAAATTAATTTGGGGTAACAGCCTCGTGGGGGGGGGGGCGGGCAACGACCCACTGCATACTGGACACTGGTTTTACCCGTCATGGCACTTCTGCAAATCAAATCATGCTTCTACGATCAATACCAGAAAGTAATTGGCATTGTAATTTTGGAAGTTATGGAGTTGACAGAAAATTTAGGACTTTCTGTCGGGACAATCATTTCTTTGCCCGGTATAATATTTCAGACCCCCAGTCGTCAGACCTTACTGAGCTTCCCTCCCCGACCATGGGGCTTACCGACTGTGTGGCATAGTGGTTAGAGCACCCGCCATGCAGCCAGGAAGTTCGGGTTCGATTCCTGGCCGAGTCATTGCCAAGATTTTAAAAAGTGACCCACTGCTGTACTGCTGGGTGCTCAGCGTTAAAGTATTATAGTGAGGCCAGTTGGATGTCTAGATGTAAAATGCCACCCGACGTTACAAGCCATTTGGGATTTCCCACATGTATATATGTGGCCGCTAAGCGTCGTAAAATAACTGAAACTATAACTATAACTAACCTTATGTGTGGTCAATTTCGGGCCCCTAGAACAAAAATGCTTACCAAAACTTTGCTTGGATCTATCCATGGTTTACCAGATTTGTTTATACTGCTAAAAATATCTAGGTCAAGCCTCAGCGATATTACTCTACACATATTCTCTATACGAGAGACTACAGTAGATAGATTGCAAATTACAAAATAATTTGATTCAACCTAGGTGAATTGTCAGATTTTGCTCCATTTAAAGCTCCACAATGCGACATTTTCTTACAAGTATGTTTTTTTGGGGGGGGGGCACCACTCCTTGACGACCCCCTCCGCTGCAGTCGCTTTGCACTTATTCCCCCTTGTTAAAAAGGAATTGCCGCCATTGAATGGAGCCTCCATGCAAGGGCGATTTTGCCTGTCACGTGGGGTCTTCAAGACATTTCGATATTGTTGAACCTTTTAGTTCATATAACAGTACGCTCTCCTGCATTTTCCCTCGTACCCGATACCGCAGTTTTCATGGATAAAGTGTTGTGTAATAAAACCTTCAACCCGACTTGCAATTTTATCTTGAGCTGTCTTGACTCGATGGCAGTGTTTACTCTGATAATTTCCAGGTGGAGGATTTAGAAGCTCTAGCATCAACATTATCATAACATCAGATATAAAACAAAGTAGGCTAATGTATATATTGCTGTTTCCCCTTATTTCAAAAATATATTAAGTTAGTTTGGAGTATGACGCAGACATGCATGTGTTACACGGCTTTTCGTTTTGTAAGGTAATACTCTGGAGAGCCAGTAATTGTGTAGAAGTAACATGTTCAATAAATAATGTTGGACCAGGTTTAATGAAGGAACATTTTGCCTGATGATTCTCTTATGTATTAGAATAGACAGGTCTAATTATACACATACATTCTCTAATTAAGCAGTAGAATCCTCTATGTTGCATTGAGTATATATAAATTAATATTAATGAATATATGCTGTTGAATCCGCGGGATCGTTCATGATGGGGGAAATAAAGACGGATTAGTCTAGGTCCAAAAGTTAAAACGTTCACACAGTTTTCGCCATGTTGCCGGAAATAAGTGAAAACAACGCAGTCACTATTTATTATTCAATGTAAAAACAATAGAGGGCACATTAACAAATGAGAATAAGATCATATCGTAACATACGCCCATATAAAAATTCCATTTCAAACCCTTCGGCATCAAAGAGATTCAATTTAGGAATTTTGCCAAACTAGAGTGTCATCCTATGGTTTCATTCCTAATGATATTATCCCAAAGGGTTTCATTCTAAAGGGTTTTTATCTTAATGGGGTTTATCCGAAAGGGTATTATTTTCGAAGGGTTTCATTCCTTTTATTTCATACACGCGTTTCATTCTGAAGGTTGAACAACATAGCAAGCCATATTCTTGTTTTATGAGGGTTTCTATCGATTTTAATTCTATATTGAGTTCAAAGACAATAGTTATCTTTATGAATTGGCGCGCTCCTTTTTAGTTCATCAGACGAATTAATCTCAAGAGACATTTTTGTATAAAGGAAAGACAACAAAATGCAAACATCGTTTCGCTCTTCCAAATTTAACAGAATTTCCCCTGTAGACAATCGTTACGTGCAATATTATCGCTCGATCACTCCAGTATATGGCCTCTACTGTACGTAGTTTTCACCTTTGAGATGGTTTCGTCTAACGTTTTATATCTCTCTTTTTTATTCTATGTTTGATCTATCAGGTTTGATAAGAGGTGAGATATATAATACAGTATTAATCCAGAATAAATATCACTAATATACATCTATAGTATATTACCTCGCAATATGTGCTATTTTTCTGAAGAAAATACAAACATAACAAAGTAAAGTGGCGGGAATCAAGTAAAAGGTGGCAAGCACATTGGTAAATTATATCAGGGGACCATTTGAATTGTTTCAAACCCTTTCCACAAAATGTGTGAAGACGAGGAACTATTTGGATAGTTCAAACCCTTTGCAAAACTAGTTGATAAACTCTTAAGTAAACACATAAAAAGGGAATTATTTGGATGGCTGAAACCCTTTGTAAACTAGTTGAAGAAACCCTTTGGAAAGTTGTGTAGATATGGAACCGTTTGGATAATTGAAACCAGCATCAAACTAGTTGATGCAAAACTTAGGGAACACATGTGTAGAAAGGGAACGCTTTGGATGATTAAAACCCTTAAAAAAACAGTTAATGCAACTGGCATTTGGAAACCCTTCAATCTTTCAACATATTGGATATCTAAAATCCATTTGTGGGTCAGTTAAAAAACATTAAGAGAAAAATAAACCAGTTGAATACCTTTGGAACCATTTGAAAACTTTGGACAAGATGAAAACTCTTTGAGACCGTTTAGCATTCATAAAGGGTATCAAAGGGAATTTCCCTGTGTATGCAACACACATATGCAAATATGCAAACATATATATATATATATATCTAAATAAGCATACATACATCGAAACGACATTAACCAATGGGATGTAGTGCTCGGTGGACGGATACATCATTGGAGGTTGACATCAATTGAGTGCTGGACGTTTCTGGCAGTCTCGATCAAGGGCGGATCAAGAAGGCGGGAGGTTGGGGAGCCGCGGGTGGTTACCAATGGGGGAAATGCCCGTCCCAAACGCTAATAATTGACTAGAAACCTTTACTTACAATTGTAAATGTGCTGGATCCTCCCAGACTCCAAGCATGGATCATCCTGGATCCGCCTTTGACCTCGGTGGCAATAACTCCAGTGGAAAGGACTGATGAGTCTGAGGACGGCCAGCCACTGTAGTCAAGTTGTGTTACGTTCCCATGTGAAGGGAAGTGAGATAATACACAGGTAAGTGAGTCATTCCTAAATGTTTAAACCAGTCAGCAAGTTTGGAATAATTACTCCTCACTTACCTGTCTCCACATATCATGATGCACAGAGAGTAATGCACTTACGATGGTGGGAGGCAGGAGGGAGTTGGGGCGATGAACGGACCTGTTTCTCGTGCTTCTCATTACCAAGTGTTCAAAAGCCGACTGTGGTGATTATGTCCGACAGATGACAAGACAAAATGTTGTCATATTTTCCATGCGTCGCTTTTATGATATCCTGAATCAGGACCGCCGCGAATAGAGCAGTTGGGGATACCATCTGACAATATGGGCTGTTAACCTAAATGAATGACGGACATGGTTATATCCCCGGTGGCCGCGGTATGCGGTGGCCTCGGAAATATGAAGAGATTCACAGACGGTATGATGTATCATTATCCTTTAAGGTACCGTTTGAGAGTTTTCACGGGACACTAAATCTTGCCCAGCTCGATCGATGGCATATATTCGATGTCCAGAATGAACGTATCCCCGGGAGGATGGTAAGTGAATTCTGGATATGGTACCATCATGACTCTTTGATTTTCGAACCTGATGTGGTTTGCTTTAATAGTCAGAACTTGGAAGCAATTTCTTCTTCTTCTGGTCGTAGCTGTCATCACATTATATTTTGCTGATGTAATATTTCGCAGTTTAGATGCGTACATCGGCAGATCGGTGGCTAAACGAATTCTTGGGCAGTGAATATCATACATGTGAAACATACCTTTGTGGGCCCAGACGTCTAATCCTAGGGCGAATATGTAATGTGCCTTAGAGAAGTCCCTATGAAACATGTATTGATCGCTGGGATTGTCATTTCCGTTTTGTATGGTCGAGAGCTGTTTTCCTTCGTCAGGGACAATGAATGAATGCACTTATGTATGTTTTATTTATATATATATATTTAACTGGCGCAGCACTCGGCCTGTTTTTATAATAACGAATTATAGGTCTCCTTGACTTGGCCCAGCAGCGTGTGCAATGGGGTCCATGGTTGTGTGCCCCTATTTTTGTCGCCAGTCGTGGATTCATTCATTCAATGTGGACATTTTTCAGAGAAAGTCAACGAAAATTAAGGTGTTAAAACTAAATTTTGAATTAACCTGAATTGGTCAAATGAATTCCTAGTCCGCACCATTATGCAATCTGTATTAATGGGTTCAACTGAGTACACTTATTTTTTCTACCGATACGAGCACTATTTGGCGATTTTACTATCTTCATCGTAGGAAATTATTGGATATAATGTTACTTAGCTGCAAAAAGTAGCACCTTTTTACATCTAAGCACCCTTGATTCCCAAACAAGTATCAACGGGGAAGGGCACATCCCCTGAACGCCCTTCCATGAAGGTGCACGATATCTTAAATAAATCAGTCAGGGGAATTTAGAATCAGGCCGTAATGTCGAAAACCACATAAAAACAAATCCTCCATTTATGGGACTGTCTTGATAGTCTTCCATGCAGTTAATATGGGTCCATTTATGTCCCGATAATACAATATTTTTGATAGGGTAAGTTTCGTGAATCCGACAGGATAGGAACGATAGACAGTATACAAAGAATGAACCGAGGGACGTATTGCAAGATGTGTGGTATTATGGTCAGCCGTGTTCTGGATAACCCGAGTTTCACCAGAACCACATGTATAAACGAGATGCGTGAAAATACATAGTACTTCAAGAAGTCTTTTCGTGACGATAGACAATCTGTTCAAATGGTAAGTCCGCGTGCAAAACTGCAGTAGCTCTGTGTACTCCCTGAGTTTTGAGTGGTTTTCCCAACTGAAGGAAGATTCGACGTCTCCGAGAGGACCCATTTCATTGGGTGCAGCGTGCCTATGTAAAAGGTAAATGACTTGAGAGCGACATTTTATGCACCACAGAAGTGTCGTGTTGTTGTAAAAAAAACTGTGGATCCGTTGAGACTCTGATCGAATGCTTGAAGATCTCTCTTTATTTCTATCATTTCCAAGGGAGACTCACCTACTTCGATGGTCAAAGACCCGATGCCTAATCTCCATAGTGTCTATCCTTGTAGAGATGGAACAAGGAGTGAGAGATATACCCCTCGATCCCAATTGCCTATTTGGTGCCACTATAGTCGATGGATGAGGCTTAATATCACCTGATACCGGATCTAATGATACCATATTAGGGAATGTAGGTTTGTATGATTGTAGGTGTCATTTCAACGATCTCATTCCTATCCGACAGTAGTTGCATATTTCCAACAACTGACCCAAATGACCCTTAATTCCTGACACCCAAATTGACCACTATATAACAATAATTTGAGCTACTTCTGCAAAAATCCATACAAGATTGTACAATATGGTTGTATTTTGCATGTCTCTAACAGTAGGCCCAAATGGTCCTTAATTCCTGGTCAACCCATTTGGGGCACTATTTTATAATAATCTGAGCTACTTTTGCAATAATTCATGTAAGATCAAAGGAGTAACATTGTGCATGTTTTCTAACACTAGGCCGAAATGGCCCTTAATTCTTGAATACCCCAAATGGACCACAACTCTACAATAATTTGAACAACCTTGGGATCAATCTATGCGAGACAATATGAGTTGCGCATTTTGCACGTTGTCTAACAATGGGCCGAAATCGCCCTTAATTCATGACCACCCCAAATGGACCACAACTCGACAATAATTTGAACAACCTTGGAAACAATCTATGCGAGACCATATGAGTTACGCATTTTGCACGTTGTCTAACAATGGGCCGAAATGGCCCTTAATTCATGATAACCCGAAATGGACCACTACTCGACAATAACTTGAGTTGCGCATTTTGAATGTTTTCTAACTATTGGCTCACATGACCCTTAATACTTCAACACCCTAAATGAACCACTACTTGACAAAAATTCGAACAACTTTGCAGAAACCATCCAAGACCATAATAGAAGCATGTTGTTTTTTTTCTAACACTGGGCCCAAATGGTCCTTAATTCTTGAATACCGGAAGTGAACCACTACTTGACAATAATTTGAACAACTTTGGCAAAAGAAGGTATGCAAAACCAAAGGATTTGCGCCATTGGCATGTTTTCTGAAAATGGAGCCACATGTACCCTTAATTTATCAATATTCGAAATGGACGAAAATCCATGCAAGACTATAAGAGTAGCATTTTTCTAACAATTGGTCCAAATAACACTATCTTGCCACATAGTTTTCGACAGCATGTGCTGTGCTAAGAGTAAATTATCAAACAACAATTCCTTTGTTTGTACGGTACCACTAATTCACAGACCTAACAGAAGCGTTTTGGATCGATATGTGCCCATACGAAAATATGCAGGTTTGGTAATTAATTATACAGTATATATATCATAATATTAGAGGGGGACCGCAAAATCCGACGACTGGGCGGGGATGCTGGTATTTTACCCGACAAAAATCTCCCATGGTCCCTTAAATGTTACTTCAATGTTGTTACATTACATATCAACATTACAAATTGTATGAGAAAGGAATATACTCTAAACAGAACTAATTCCCTTCCCGGAATTAATACAATGTACGTGCACTGCACTCAGTATTGTAGTTTATTGTTTACAAATTATGTGCAATAGGGTTGCGACTCCTGGAGTTGTGAGTACTCAATCCACGGCACCAATCCAATAATGATCGCATTTACCGTATTTTAACAATTGCTATGAATATGACATGCCTATATATAGCTCATGGGTTACTCACCATCTGATCTCATAAATATCGTTGATATTGTTGTAATCATCCTTCCAGCTAAAGTAGCTCTACACCCGAAAACTCCAAAGGCGTTATTATTATTCTTATCTAATGTTACCTTCCAGTGAGGGTAGGTATCCGTAGTATTGATAGCACTTGGGGGATCTGGGTTTCCACCATTCGAATTCCTGGTCCAGACAGTCCTAAAAGACTCTACAACAGCGGATCCATCTGGAGCACTCATGTGACACTGATACTCTGGACTGCCAGTTTCAGAGTTAAACTGATTTATAGAAAGGATGGTCATCTTAACTCTTTCTGCAGAGAAATAACGTCATTACATTTTGAAATAGTTCAAATAGCTAAAAAGGGAACTACTGCTACACTAATGGATGCTCAGCGTTAAAGTATCAGGATGTAAAATGCCACACGACGTGACGTGTAAGTTACAAGCCACTTCGGCTTCCTACATGTATATGTGGCCGCTTAGCGTCGTAAAATAACTGAAACTAGAAAACTACTTAATTACAATCTCTGTCATGGTTAACGTTACCATTACAACTGAAAAATATAAATATATACCGCTCGCATGAATCTGCTCGGCGTGGGTCCATGGTCCCACTAAATTGTCGTGTGTGCGGTCCAGAGGGTCAAGCCCCGGAAGTTATGGAATTGGAGGATTCTAAATTTTGCTATAATTTAGCATGCTAACATTGCTATTAAACCGAAAAGAAGCAAAATATATCGTACGTTTTTTTGTTGAAAAAATAGGGTGGCAAAAGCCCCACAGCCAACTCACCGTCTCCGCGGTCCTGTCTATAATCATACTTTACACCTCTTATACTACCATCATAAGAGCATTTTTCTTCAAGTTACTAACACATTTAATTTACTATTTTGGACTTTCCTCAATGTATGGGAATAATTTTTGCAAGACATTTCCAAAAGTACTTTGAAGGTTTCAACCTTCAAGAGTATTCCCGTATATTAATGAAGATTAATGAAGAAAACACGCACTTATGATATTATTGTAGGAAGTGTAAAAGTTTGAATATATACAGTTTTGCGACATTCTAGCATATTTGATGGCAATACTGAAGACCTCCAAGAATAATATCGGTTTGATAATGATTGCCGTAATGTTGTATTTTGACATCCATGCTGATTCATAGAGCCTGGGTTTCTTACCAAAAAGTAGGCTACTGGTTTTATAGTACTAAAGGTAAAAAGGTGTTGTCACAGTTAAGAATTAGGATTAGCAATATTTCAACTACTTTCTCTTCGGCGGAAATTTGTACAACATGAACAATTCAGTCCCATAGTAAACACTGCCCGTATGAAAGCCTTCCAAGTAATGCTTACGTGACAGTTATTAGTGGTATAAACAACATTTGTGAAGGAAAATTTGTAAAAATATGGCCACAATAACAATTTTTACATTAAGCCTAGGCCAACATCAATATGTATGATATAACTATCAAAAACAATAAGGTGCATCTATGTTACATGGGATATCGGTGTACCGCCTATGACATTTTAATCTCTCGTTATTGGGATATCGTGTTTACAAACTATGCGTAACACAAACACATGTGTACACCCACCCACACACATGCACATAGTTATAGTTATAGTTTCAGTTATTTTACGACGCTAAGCTGCCACATATGTACATGTGGGAAAGCCGAAGTGGATTGTAACTTACACTTCACGTCGGGTGGCATTTTACTTCCAGACACCCAACTGGCCCACTGCGATACTTAACGCTGAGCACCCAGCACCCAGTACACATCGTTACTACATATGTTCCTGCTGCTGATAGTATACAGTGGAGCCTGGATGGGGATATGTTCGACAAACCGATATCGATCCCGTAGTTGCATCTTGAAAATTATGGCGCTCTCTTGTCTGTTCGACTAGAGATATCTTCCATTATATTGCAGAGATTTCTAATTCTCTTTGAAGATATCTTTACATGTCTTTATGTATATCTTTAATTCGAAGGTAATTCTAATTTGAATTAAAGATGTATCTAATTTGAATTAAAGATATATCTAATCCGAATTAAAGATATATAATTCGATTTGGAGGTATCTTTAATATGTATTATAGATATATTTTAAAATAATTGAAAATATTTTAAAAATAATTGAAGATATATTTAATTCATATTAAAAATATCTTTAATTCGATTCGAATTAAACATATATTTGATTTGATTTGGATATGACTCTAATGTGGTTTAACGTAATATTTTATTTTATTTAAAAATATCTTTAATCCCTGTTAGAGATATCTTTATTTTCTTTTACAAATAATACTGGGTCATTCTGTTGCTATGTGGGACCATGGAAGTACCGCCCTGGCAACCTTAGTACAATAATACTTAACTTGGTAGAACAAAGGTTCATTACATTCAGTATTGCTGTTTGCAGTGTTGAACACCAGTGACCATACTGTAGTACAGTCACATACTCACAGTACAGCATATGATGAGAGTACTCTACATGTACTGTTGCTACAACTTAAAAACAATCGATATGTTCCTCTTTGCATAAATATAAAGAACAGAAGTAGAACTCTAGATTGGTATCTTAAACAACTGATACTTTTTTTCAGTGCATCTTTCAAATTTTGGAGCCCAGCTGTTGGTTTTTACCTGATATATGAATGCCACAGTTACACCTCCTGTGGTGGTTACATGTCTCCCACTGTGTGTAATTGATATTAGCACAATTATCATACCATAGGAGGCAGGCCCAGACTAAGTGTTTCGTAGGCCCTAGGCAAAAGAGTTTGTATTTCCTGGAATACTTAATACATGGACACTATCTAAGCGGCGCATAGCGCATACAATTTTTTTGGGTTAAAAATACCTCCTAGATCGCCGGAAATGACACTTCCCATGCCTTGCAAGTTGCATCTAAGCATCCTTTATTTTGAGATCTCATAACTTACAAATTTAGACCGTCGAATAATTTGGTAAAGTAGACAAGTTTGAGGAA